>JAXIVJ010008831.1:0-45000 GCA_036785665.1 Chirona hameri | reverse complement strand
GGTATTCACAAGTACTCGGTAACGAATTCACTGTCCGAGCTAAAATAAACCTCCCTACGCATTGTTATTTAAGACATATTTACCATGAAGGTACGTAATATGATTCCTCTATCCACTCCATCTTTTGCGAATATGTACCAAACTTTTATGGACAATCAACAAGCATTTGAAAAAGTGCATTGAAATCGGCAGTTTAGTTTGTCCCCGGACGGAGACCTATGGGTGTTCTCGACTCATTTTTATTTTTAAATAAATTGGATGTTTTCCCATGAATTTGCAACATACAGGTATTCAATACATTACCATGCACACATGGTACATTTATCTGAACCGTTTCTTGTAATCAATCAATACACATTTCAGAAAACCGTGAAGCATTCGACAGATTAACTTGGCCCCCTACGACGACGTATTTAGTGTATGCGATTTGTTGAGAGGAAATTCAACGAAAGGTATTCAATATTGAACAGATGAAACAAAAGCGCCAGACATTTCGCACTCTCAATAGTGGATGCAAAACACCGATCATGAACTCCGAAAGAAGTATATGTACTTGTTTTTTATTTCCCCAAAAAATAATTTTTGAACTAGAAAAACTTGTAATTTCAATTTTAAACTGATACTCGTTCAATTTAATACCATACATGTTCCATAAGATAATGCAGAAAAATAGATCAAAAGGTCAATATTTCCCTTTGAGAGCAGAGTTTTCTCCTTAGATATATGCTCCTTTACATATCACCCATTCTCATATAAAACTCCACAACTCCACACGCCGCTAAGTCGTGACCTTGTGGAGAAAACTGCCCCGCCCAGATCGGTATAAAAGGGAAAGTGTCCGCTGTCTCGGCATCAGTACCTCAGCTGACCATCCCCAGTCACACACACCAACTCCCTCTCCTCAGCAGAATGAAGGTCTTTATTGTCGCCGCCCTTCTGGCCGTCGCTGCCGCCGACAAGCTGCCGGCTGCCCACCAGGCCTCGTCTGCCTACCAGGCCCCGTCTGCCTACCAGGCGCCGTCTGCCTACCAGGCGCCGTCTGCATACCAGGCCTCGTCTGCCTACCAGGCCCCGTCTGCCTACCGTACCCCGGCTGCCTACAGCGCGCCTACTGCCGTTTTGCCCACGATTTCTTTACTAGCCGTTTTCACGAAGGATTTTACGTTTGGAGCGATTGGGGCGTTTGGGGCGATTGGGTCTATAGCTCGTAAGAACAAGGCTTTTCCCGGTTATTGTTGGTATCAATCGCAATTTTATGAATTCATGAATAAGTATATGCTCTTACAATGCAATATTTCCCGTTAGTTTGCTTTGAATATTCAAATTCAGGAGCAAATCTGGCAATTTTGTGTTGTGTTAGTTCCTTCTACAAAACATACCGCAAACGCCCTAAAAAGAGGATAAAAGTATGCTAATATACTAGCTTTGATTAAATAAAATACGCAATTGACAGTTAGTTAGGACACAATTGAAGATATTAATGCCAAATAAATATAATATTATGATGAAAAAATGCAATCAAATGTCAAAAGCATAGACAGGCCTTAATTCATCGTCGCTCCGTCCCGCTGAGATCGTCTAATTTAGAGCGGTAACTTCGTTGGTTTCTGAAAACCGGAACAATCCTTACTCATTTACTTAAGCAACGAATCACACCAAATGCTCTTGATTTGATCAATTGATTAATTGATAAATCTCATAAAAGCTGAAAGAACCTCAGAAAAAGCACGTATAAACCCATGAAACATGCGGGCTTTCTGCAGCCACTGGTACTGAAAACTAAAAAATAGCTGCTCTAGATCGAACGGACGGCATGGCTGGGCGCAGACCACGGCTCTGCACATGCGCAACGTGACGTCAGGCGACTGGCTGGCTCGTCGCCATGGTAACGGGCCGGCTGGCGCCGGAGTCACGTGGTCGCCATGGTTACCGGGCGGCGACGCCTGCGCGTAGCCAGCGCAGAGCCGGAGCCAGCATTCTCGTCATCTTACAACAAATGATCAAAACGAAATCGCTAATTATCATTAATCCTTGCTATGAAAAAGTAATATGACTGACAATATGAATGGATTAATTCATCTAGTTTTCATTGAAATAAGCTATTATTCCTGAAAATCATGTCGTTGCAAAATATGAACATTTCCCGAACCACGCACATCCGGGATTCGAGCAAGATGGAGTCTCAACAAACGCCCGAAACCACCACAGCCATCTGGCATCACCAGAGCTAGTTTAAGATGAAATTGTTAATTTCAAGCAAACTATGGTGTTATAATTAAAATGGAATTTCCAGAAAAATGCATGAATTCATAAAGTTCCGATTGATATAAAAAATGACCGGGAAAAGCCGTGTTCTTACGAGTTATAGACCCATTTACCCAAAACGCCCCAATCGCCCCAATCGCCCCAATCATACCAATCGCCCCAAACGCCCCAAACGCCCCAAACGCAAAATCCTTCGTGAAAACGGCTACTAATAAGGTTTACCCACGAAGGAGAAACAACTCCGGGGGTGACGTTAGAGCATGTGGCATCAATGTTTGGCAAAATGGTAGAAAATAAACAAAGGCGTTTATGGCGCGGCGGTTCTCGTCATTTATCTTCAGGAATATCGACATACTTGGCGCATGTCCGGTTTTAACCCTCGCCCTACGGGAGCTTTTTTCACCTTCACCCTACGGGGGTCCTAAAAAGACCCCCCTCTTAACTTCCAAACCAAGCAACATAGAGCAACGCGGTAAGAACCAACATGTTGCCTGTCATGTTGGGAATCTAATGGTATGCAATTTTTAGGTTTTGGGTCAACGAGTGACGTTCCAGGTCAAGTGAATGACCTCGATCGACCACGTCCAGAACAGCGATTTTGCTGTCAGAAAACCTCAAAATGATAAATTGATACATGTAAATAAAATGGCATGTTCCTAGAGCAGTTTTGTCTCAGAAATACAGAAATGGTAGTTATTTATTCGTATCTGGTCCAAAAAAGTCCAAAAAAGTTAGTTAAAAAAAATGACGTCATGAATTTCTTACACTTAGGGAGCCATCACTCAGTCAAAAATACGTTAACTTCGTGGGTAAACCTTATTAGTAAAGGAATCTTGGGCAGAACGGCCTCACCACCTTCTAAAAAGTTTCCTTTCGATGCGTTTCATTTGTATTGCAGTTCACACCACAAGTAAACATTAACCACAACAATGACGAAATAAATATCGGCCAGTGGCACACATAACATCACACCAGAACTCACAAATACTCGTATAACTTAGTTGGAGTACTTCTGGACGGGACGGTAGGCGTAGATGGGCTCCTGCACGGGCTCCTTGTACACGGGAGCCGGAGCCGGGGCAGCCTTGTAGACGGGAGCCGGAGCCGGAGCAGCCTTGTAGACGGGAGCAGCCTTGTAGACGGGAACAGCCTTGTAGACGGGAGCAGCCTTGTAAACGGAAGCAGCCTTGTAGACGGGAGCAGCCTTGTAGACGGGAGCAGCCTTGTAGGCGGGAGCAGCCTTGTAGACGGGAGCAGCCTTGTAGACGGGCTCCTCGGGGTACTGGGCCTCACCTTCGTACGTGACCTCGGCGTTGTAGCCGGCGTAGTCGTCCACCGTGTACTTGACCGTCTGCACGCGGCCGTCGGGCAGAGCCACCGTGTAGTAGCCGGACGTCTGCTTGCCGTCGCTGTTCTCGTCGGCGGCAAACTTGGCGCCCGACTCGTAGTCGCTGACCGAGTAGTCGAACGCGTACGGCGCCGGCTCGTGCTCGGGCTCCTTGTAGGCAGCAGCAGGCGCGCTGTAGGCAGCCGGGGCACGGTAGGCAGACGGAGCCTGGTAGGCAGACGGCGCCTGGTAGGCAGACGGCGCCTGGTAGGCAGACGGCGCCTGGTAGGCAGACGGGGCCTGGTAGGCAGACGAGGCCTGGCGGGCAGCCGGCAGCTTGTCGGCGGCAGCGACGGCCAGAAGGGCGGCGACAATAAAGACCTTCATTCTGCTGAGGAGAGGGAGTTGGTGTGTGTGACTGGGGATGGTCAGCTGAGGTACTGATGCCGAGACAGCGGACACTTTCCCTTTTATACCGATCTGGGCGGGGCAGTTTTCTCCACAAGGTCACGACTTAGCGGCGTGTGGAGTTGTGGAGTTTTATATGAGAATGGGTGATATGTAGAGGAGCATATATCTGAGGAGGAAACTCTGCTCTCAAAGGGAAATATTGACCTTTTGATCTATTTTTCTGCATTATCTTATGCAACATGTATGGTATTAAATTGAACGAGTATCAGTTTAAAATTGAAATTACAAGTTTTTCTAGTTCAAATTTTTTTTTTTTTTGGGGGGAAATAAAAAACAAGTACATATACTTCTTTCGGAATTCATGATCGGTGTTTTGCATCCACTATTGAGAGTGCGACATGTCTGGCGCTTTTGTTTCAATCTGTTCAATGTTGAATACCTTTCGTTGAATTTCCTCTCAACAAATCGCATACACTAAATACGTCGTCGTAGGGGGCCAAGTTAATCTGTCGAATGCTTCATGGTTTTCTGAAATGTGTATTGATTGATTACAAGAAACGGTTCAGATAAATATACCATGTGTGCATGGTAATGTATTGAATACCTGTATGTAACAAATTCATGGGAAAACATCCAATTTATTTAATAATAAAAATGAGTCGAGAACACCCATAGGTCTCCGTCCGGGGACAAACTAAACTGCCGATTTCAATGCACTTTTTCAAATGCTTGTTGATTGTCCATAAAAGTTTGGTACATATTCGCAAAAGATGGAGTGGATAGAGGATCATATTACGTACCTTCATGGTAAATATGTCTTAAATAACAATGCGTAGGGAGGTTTATTTTAGCTCGGACAGTGAATTCGTTACCGAGTACTTGTGAATACCGACCGTTATAAGCGTGGAACTTTAATTTTAGATAACTTCGTCTAGGGACATTTTTATGCAAAATGTGATTGGATTTATGCATCGGTTGAGTGCGTCTTCCCATTTCAAGTGCTAACTTCATTTTTGTAGAAAAGGTCATTATTTGAGCATAGGTATTTGAGCTCCTCTCGTCTTGATCTACCTTTTACTGACCCAAATTGTCCTCATTAGACACAAATAAAGATTGTATCAACAATTCTGACCATATAGTGGAGGCATGGCCCCCGCCCCCCGTTCCTACGCCTGATATTTGTTTTGAGCTGGTTAACTAAACTCGCAGCTGCTCCTACGCGTTGGAACTTCGGGACTTGGGTCTCAGGTACTTTGTGGACCACGAACCGCCACAGGGCTGGAACGGCAAATGATAGGGATTTTGTTGTTTATAATGTAGGCATCTACCGGTAGGGTGAGATGTGTGCAACATTTGGGCAACGCGAAGTTTTCTAGTATAATTACACGGTTTGCCTGAATCCCGTTTAGCCTGACATGAGAGATGTCAGGCTAAATTTGTCAGCCTAAATTGTGATCGCGGCCGTTCATTCATGTCAGCCAATCCCGGAAAAATAACTATGGATGGATTCGGTGCATGCGTGTGGCACCACGCATTATGCTTGCCATGCTAAGCTATTTGCAGGCACACAGTCACGCACGCCTTCGTAAGCAAAGCATCGTAAGCAACACTTCGTATTAAGATTTCTTCGTCTCGCAATCTTATGCTTTTTACCAATATTTATCTTCTCTCACATTTGTTTCTGCAAATATTTACTCCGTAGTCAATCTGCCAGAACTCTCGTACTGAAATCTTCAGACTGTATTGTTTTTCCTTAACCCGCGCGGCGCTGTGGTCTCCAGCCGAACGCGCGGTGCGGGGGGGGGGGGGATTTTATCCCCCTTCCCCTGTCTCCCGAACCAATGACCGCAGCGAGACGTACAAGGCGGCGATCAAAAGCTCTCAATTAGTTGAATCTAACACATACCCTAAATTCTTAAAATAAGGTCACATGTAAGGTCACAGTCAGGTCAAAGGTCAAAATCGAGTTTTTTTAGTTGATGGGCCATACTTTCCATTCAAAGCCTTAGATTACGACTATTATCGTACAAAAAGCTCGCAAAGGTATGATTCATCTACTACATTACCGAAAGTGAAATGTAAGCAAAGGTCAAGGTCAAGGTCAGATCACAAAAGGTCAATATTGGCAAGTGGTCTACGAAAGTCATTCGACACATGTTTTATATGTTATTTTACACGTATAATTCGATAAAGTAGACATTTGCACACCCTGACCCCATATAATGGCCCTTAGGTGAAGTTCAGTTTAAGGTCAGGTGGCAGAATGTCAAAATTTGACATTGATTAGTCTAAATAAAAAAAGTATGTTTCTAGACTAGTTTTGTCCCAGAAATACAGAAGTGGCATTTATTTGTCTGTATCTGGTGAGTAAAAGCCAAAAAAACTAACTTAAAAGATGACGTCATGAGTTACTTATATTTAGGGAGCCATAAGTCAGTCAAAAAATAAGGATATTGCCTTGAAATTTGGTTTGAGTATCATCCATACTTGGAACTTTGATAATATGTACTCCGGTTTTTGAATATATTAGGAAATTTTGATTTTGTGCAAAATTGCCCCAAAACAATGTTTTGGAACTTTTTAGGGATCAAAGACTCAACATTTGGAAAATTTGAGATTGCTATCTTGAAGAGAATGTCATTCCCTTTCTTTTTCAGTTTTGTATTTGAAATTTACTTAAAAACTCGATTTTCTACGATTTTTCAAACAATTATCATTTTTCCAAAAATGATGAATGAAAAAATGAAAGATGACATGACGTCACTAAAACGTCAATATCTCCCAAACTACTTCACCAATTTTAAAGAATTTTTGGACAAAAGACGTAGCATCGCTGTAGAATCAGGTACCGCGAGTTTCACTTCGATATCAATTATTATTTTTAAGTTATTTAGAAAATCCTGGAGGGGGTGAAATTGACCTCCCCCAAGCACCGCGCGGGTTAAATCCCCGCCTTCATAAATCTTCGTCTCCAGATTTCGACATCACCTCATTTCATTGTCTTCGCATATTACTGGCATTTATTTATTTCCGTACCTTTCCTTCAATCACTTTGTCTTTGATTTTCTGTCTCTCATTTATTTGTGTCAATAAAGCCACTCTTCCACATTACTCCCCTACCCCTATACAAGATTTCTTTGAAAATTTGACCTATTGTCGTCTTGGTCTTCCTTTTGCGGTCTTACATTTTCGTCGGTTAACAAAATAAAAGATTATAGCAAAAATAGCACCAAAAAGTGAGGGACACTGTCCCCTGCCACTGCCCCCCAGGGAGGATCCAGGGGGGGGGGGGCAAGGGGCCATGCCCCCCCCCAGGTCCTGAAACTATGATTTGCCCCCTCTCACTCACGGCATCGCACCGACCCACAATATCACTATCACTACACACATTGCTGAGTGTGCTCCATCCCTGAGATAGAGGCCAGATACATACAACATAACTCGCTGCTCACGTTCCCCGGGAGTGTATATTCAAAACCGTCATAGATAGCAGATAATTGCATCCCCGTGAGACCGGCCGCGGTAGAAGTTATGTTGAGCACACTCCAAACACCCACACAACGACCGACCAGATCCGACCTGGGCCTGTCACACGCCCCGCCTAATTGTTTTTATGTTTGATTGAATTTGATTGATTGATTGATTAATCAATTGATTAATTGATTAATTAATTAATTAGTTTTGTATTTATTATTTTAGTTTTAGTTTTAACTAGAAACGTTTCTAGAACTTTTAAGTGTATGCTAGCTTGTGTGTTGAATGTCTGTGTTCCCTGTTTTGGCCTCCCTCACGCTATTTGCACCGGACGATCATGAGCCGGTTTAACGTAAAACCTTTGCCTTTACCTTTGCTTCCGCCTTCTGCTTTCTGTGCCGGACAACATTAGCCGGCTTAACGTAACGTTAAAACATTTTATCTGGCTAAATCGCCAGTTAATTTCCCCCCCCCGGCAATAGCCTTGCGGCTAGCTGGGAAGAAGAAAAAAAACGGTCGGACCTACAGGTGTAAAGATTGCATTTGCAGCAGAGAAAATCCAGCTATCGACAGTAAAAAACTTGACAATTTCGCGCCGCTTTGCGGCATTACACAATTCGCAATTACTTATACAAATTTGGAAAATGGGAACATGAATTAATTACATGCCTGGCAGAGGCTCTCCTTGGCGGTACCTAATTGCTAGCCCCAGTGCCCACTCCCTTCATAAAATATTCAAGCGGGCTACATGTTTAGCTAGTCTGCCGAGTTCCGAAAAAGGCGACGCGAACGCAAAGACGCGGACATCGGCACCCGGAAGCTGCTCCAGCGGTGCCCAACTTGCTGGGTCGAAGAGCTAATAGTGGGACCAGGCCAGAACCATCTCTCCAAGCCATCTCCCCCCAGGCTCCTCCAGATCCACAGGGGGAAAAACACACACACAGCCATTTATGCGGGACAAAATCGTTCTGCTTCTTGCTGCTTTTAAACCGTTTGCACTGTTACCAGTTGTTTGTTACAGTTCGGTACATATGTATATAGTTATTATTATCATATGTACTATTGAGCGCTGACTGCCACCGGTCATCGTGATTTACTATCCGAGGAATATGTATATGAAAAACTGCCATAATGTCAATATTTTGCATCATACCGAGATGTGCAACCAAGAATAGGGGTTACCTGAGGCTTGGCTCCACTCACGGTCTGGTTCCAATATAAAATTTCGTTTTCCACTACCTAAAATAAAAATTTCACGCCGCTTCACTGCGTCACATCGGTTGTCATCGTCATAACGAAGCCATCGTCATCGTCTTCGGTTCGCTGCAACGGTGAATTGAATGAGTAGCGTTTTTAGTTTCTTATCCTCTGCAAGGCCCATATTTCTGGGTTTTATCAGGCAATCCCATAAAATGTCAATATTTTTCAATATTTTGCATCATACCGAGATGTGCAACCAGGAATAGGGGTTCCTGAGGCTTGGCTCCACTCACGGTCTGGTTCCAATATTACAATTTTGTTTTCCACGACCTAAAATTAAAATATTCACGCCGCTTCGCGCAGTCACATCGGTGGTCATTGTCATAACGAAGCCATCGTCATCGTCTTCGGTCCGTTGTAACGGTGAATTGAACGAATAGCATTTTTAGCTTCTTATCCTCTACAAGGGCCATATTTCTGGGTTTTATCAGGTAAACCCGTAAAATTTCGCGGCGCTATATAACAACTTCCTACTATAACATGAAAACCACATAAAGAATGCTGCAAAGGCTTAAATACACGCATAAAAATGGGGGTACATTTTTTGCATTTCAGCCGACCCCCCCAACACACACACACACACACACACACACACACACACACACACACACACACACACACACACACACACACACACACACACACACACACACACACACACACACACACACACACACACACACACACACACACACACACACACACACACACACACACACACACACACACACACACACACACACACACACACACACACACACACACACACACACACACACACACACACACACACACACACACACACACACACACACACACACACACACACACACACACAACACACACATACACATACACACACACACACACACACACACACACACACACACACACACACACACACACACACACACACACCCGCACGCACGCACGCACGCACGCACGCACGCACGCACGCACGCACGCACGCACGCACGCACGCACGCACGCACGCACGCACGCACGCACGCACGCACGCACGCACGCACGCACGCACGCACGCACGCACGCACGCACGCACGCACGCACGCACGCACGCACGCACGCACGCACGCACGCACGCACGCACGCACGCACGCACGCACGCACGCACGCACGCACGCACGCACGCACGCACGCACGCACGCACGCACGCACACTAAAAAATAGGCGACGCCTCTACCCCCCACTCAACAACTTTTGGAAATACGCCACTGGATTTGCCCCCCCCCGCCGCCCCCCCAAAAAACACTGCTAGATTCTCCCTTGCTGCCTCCTTCCCCCTGTTTAGGGTCGTATCGAAAAGAACAAGTTCAATATTCCACCTTAACCCTATTCCCTGCGGGCGGCCAGAATTACGTTAACCTGCGGGGGGCAGATTCTGCCCCCCCCCCCCAGAGATCTCGAGAACCGCCAGGTCGATTTCGATGGAAAAAAGCCATTCGATTTGTCATGACAAGATCTCTCTTTTTGGACCCGATTTTTTTGTTTTGTTCAAAAATAGGAGGCCAGGGGGCAAAAAATCCGAAAACGTTGTGTGTTTTTTGAAAGGTCATTGCGGCCATGTGGCTCGACTGATTTTCATGCTCTAAATGTTTTTGAGCTTCAAATGTACTGGTATTTAATATGTCAAAAGACCAAAAAACAAAAACAAAAATCACAGGCGTATTCAGGGAATGAAAATGGTGGGATTTTCTGGAAAAAAATATGTGCTGTTCGTAATTGTTTGGGACAACATGAACGTCACATGTGGGCATTATATGCTGTAATTTGTTAACTTTGATATATTTCGCATAGGCGGATCCAGGAAAAAAAAACATGGGGGCACCATGCGCGTAACGCTTTTATCATCTTACTAATTTGAAGTTGGACCTAATTTGAGGGTGGGTATCGCCTCCCATTTTTGTATCATGAGTGCGCCTCTGCCCCAAACATAGGTACAATCCCAGTAACTATGATGCATATTGCATTGAAATTGTTTCTGACGCATTTATTGCACTGCAAACCACGAAGGAAGTATGCGCCGCAAAACCGCATTCGTAACGCCATCCCCAAAACAGGAGCCTGGATCCGCCTCCGCTCGACCGATTTTTTTCAAAATTTTGACACAACACCCGCCATTTAATTTTGGGAAAGTCACAAAGTTGCAGGACGCTAGGCCTAACGGTTTAGAAGTGGAAAGTGAAAAACCACGGGGGGCGGGGGCAGAATCCGCCCCCGCAGGGAATAGGGTTAATTTGCATTCGCATTTGCATTTAACAGGAATTTGATTTAGATGTTTTGGAGATTAAGAAATATGAGAATAATCATGATCAAGAATCGCTCTCTTCATCTTGCATTGAATTGGCATGTAAAGTATTTTTAGCAATATATGGGAGCAAAAGGTGGCGACATTTTCGACATGTTGCTACGTAATTATCCGCATGCCCATGGGGGGGCCACTCATTCTGGGAAACCACGTAAAGGCTACACGGGCTCCACGCACCGGTTTAGTCGTGACCTTGTGGAGAAAACTGCCCCGCCCAGATCGGTATAAAAGGGAAAGTGACCGCCGTCTCGGCATCAGTACCTCAGCTGACCATCCCCAGTCATACACACCAACTCCCTCTCCTCAGGAGAATGAAGGTCTTTATTGTCGCCGCACTTCTGGCCGTCGCTGCCGCCGACAAGCTGCCGGCTGCCTACCAGGCCCCGTCTGCCTACCAGGCCCCGTCTGCCTACAGCGCGCCTGCTGCTGCCTACAAGGAGCCCGAGTACGAGCCGGCGCCGTACGCGTTCGACTACTCGGTCAGCGACTACGAGTCGGGCGCCAAGTTTGCCGCCGACGAGAACAGCGACGGCAAGCAGACGTCCGGCTACTACACGGTGGCTCTGCCCGACGGCCGCGTGCAGACGGTCAAGTACACGGTGGACGACTACACCGGCTACAACGCCGAGGTCACGTACGAGGGTGAGGCCCAGTACCCCGAGGAGCCCGTCTATAAGGCTGCTCCCGTCTACAAGGCTGCTCCCGTCTACAAGGCTGCTCCTGTCTACAAGGCTGCTCCCGTCTACAAGGCTGCTTCCGTTTACAAGGCTGCTCCGGCTCCGGCTCCCGTGTACAAGGAGCCCGTGCAGGAGCCCATCTACGCCTACCGTCCCGTCCAGAAGTACGCCAACTAAGTTATACGAGTATTTGTGAGTTCTGGTGTGATGTTATGTGTGCCACTGGCCGATATTTATTTCGTCATTGTTCTGGTTAATGTTTACTTGTGGTGTGAACTGCAATACAAATGAAACGCATCGAAAGGAATATTTTCGAAGGTGGTGATACCGTTCTGCCCAAGATTCCTTTACTAATAAGGTTTACCCACGAAGGAGAAACGACTCCCGGGGTGACGTCAGAGCATTTGGTATCAATGTTTTGCAATATGGTAGCAAATAAACAAAGGCGTTTATGGCGCGGTGATTCTCGTCATTTGTCTGCAGGAATATCGACATACTTGGCGCATGTCCGGTTTTAAGACCGTCCCAGATTTGATAGTAGCAGCATGGCAGGAAATCAAGACGTAGATTTGTAATGACACCAACCTAATGTTCTTCCCTGTTGATTATTCGAAGTCAAAACAACTTAAATATAACGGTTTTAGAGGTTTAAAACACTAAGTACCTTCGCCGCCTGGGCCTCCTCTAACATGTTAAAGGGGGGGGGGGGGGGGGCACCTATTTGTCATCGGATATGTATACAAAAAAACTACATCGGTGTAGTAAATTAAGGCAAAAATGTTAAATGCACTCAAATTTAATAACGAGAGCGATAAAATAAGTAAATACAACTCAGATAATTATTTTATGGCAAATATCGCTTCAGTTTCGGCGCAGAGAAGACGATTCTGACCAGTGTCTGGACAATGAACAAGTGCTATTTGGTGGCAATCGGCACAGTGGCAGGATAAGTTTGTTTCCTTTGCCAGGGACCGGGGTTCAAATCCTTCGACGGGCCTCTGAAAGGTCGACCCGGCCCCAATACCCCTCGGAACAGGGTGAGAGTTTCAATGGGGTCGGGTACAGGTAGTGAGTTTTACGCATAACAAGTTCAGCATATTTTTCGCGATTTTTCGATACACTTCTCATACACATCTTAGACCGCCTTCTGTTCTAAAAGTTCCTCTTAACTTCTCATATTTTTTAACTTTCTTGATTTTGTTTGTGACGTCACGACACTCGTGATTTGTGATGGCATTTTTTATTTTCACTATGGTCGTGACGTTTCAACTACAATGACATGAGCTTAATTGTTTTAGTTTTTAATCATTTTTAGTTCATTTCGCATTTTTGTATAATAAAAAAACAATATTTACATTATGAGAAATTATCCTTGTTTTTATGAACCCCCCACAAATGGTACCTTACAAAATTGTCCCCCACCCCATTATTGCCTTGGTTCCAAGAGAATGTAGTGGTTGGTCCACAAATGAAGCCAAACCATAGAAGTACTCTCGTATGTCACGACTGGTTGAGGGCCTGAGGTGGTCCTCAGCCGGTTAGAGGGCCTTGGGCCTGAAGAGGCCTCTGGCTGGTCTTGATAGGATCTTAAGCTGGTCTGAAAGGGTACACGGTCAGCCTGGGGGTGCCCTCGGTCTGTCTGAGAGGGCAGGCAACCGCCCTAAGAAGGCCCTCGGCCGGTCTGAGCGAGTATTTTATACCCTCTCAGGCGGGTATGGACCCCTCCAGGCGGCCGGAGGGGTCCATTGGTCGTTTGAGATACCCCAGGCTGATCTGAGTTGATATTTTCCAGATCTGTGAGGGTTTTATGTCCATCAGAGCAGCTCGGTCGATCTGAGAGGGCCCTCGGCCGGTCTGAGAAGCCCAGGTCAGATTTGAGAGGGACCTCTCTTCTGAAGAGGGAGCTACTGCACTCTGAGAGGACCCTCGAATAGTCTGACGGGGCCTTAGGCCGGTCTGAGAATACCCTATGCAGGTCTGAGAGGGCACATGATAGGCCTGAGATGGCCCTCTGCCGGTCTGAGCGGGCACCGTGCCGGGCCGAGAGGAGCCTTGTCAGGCCTGATGGAGACCCTTCCAATCGTTTTTGTATTCGTTTTTTTAGACGGTCCCTCTTGAGTTGTTATGGGAGCCGAGCATAGTGTTTGCCTCTCCAACTGCGTGAGGGACAGCTGTTTCCCTTTCCCCCTCGGCTCTTCCATCACCCCCGGGTTCGACCCACGGCATTTAACCGCTTGAGCCTAAGAGACAGTGTGTCTCAGACACATAGCTACAACTATTTTCCCAGCTCTAGACACAGTTTCCCGAGCACGGCAGGACCTCGAGATTGCCACGCCTTGCTATGGGGGGTCTAACGAACACCCCCTCGACAAATGGCGCAGCGCCGCAGTTAAAGGAAATAGTTCACCTTCAACATTAGTTTTAAACTGAGATAGCAGTTTAGTAGCCCTTGTTGGGAAACCCCTATCTGCAAGTTTTCTTGACTGAAAAGACTCTCCAGCCGAATATATTTATTTTTTGGCGAAGGAATGCGGTGCTGGCGAAAGAATGTTGAACTGGTTCTAGCCCAGGCAGAGGCTATACCATCAGCCAATCAGCTTGCAGCTGGTGCTAACAAGCGATCGCCGGCCGCCGGTTGGCACATCTCCAATGCAAGTCTATCCTTACACGACTACTTTCGAATCTGATTGGCTGAACCATTTTTTACATTCGCGTGACGTCAGGACTCTGACTCAGAGAGTATGCATATAGTCTTGATAAACAATACAAATTTACGGCCTTCTATCCTGAATCGGCGCGATATAAGGCCATTTTTGACAATATAAAAATAAATTGTGTTAAAAAATATAATTAAATCGTGTTTAGTAAAAACAATTCAAGGTGAACTATTTCCTTTAAGGTCCTGAGAAGTCATCAAAGGTCAAATTTGGCATGTTGTGGACTCTGCCACCGGCGCCTTTTTATCGCTTCTGGAACTAAGATCGCAGGAAATAAACAGAAAAACAATCGATAACTCTTGAAAAAGTGTCCTCCATTAAAGAACACCCCAATAGCTTTAAAAAGACACCAAAAGGCTATGCCGGCTATTTGCTAAATAACAGTTTTTCGTTAATAATTATTTACATTATAAAGATGACAATGATTTTAACATCATTGTCAAAAGTTGTGTTGAAATGATCAATAACATGCCAAATATGTATTTTAGTGGTCAAATGAATGATTAAAATAGACAAGCTTTCGACATCACTGTCATCATCAGTAGCCTATTTCACAAAGCAAAAAAGTTTGTAATTACAAAGAATTTCTTTGTAATTACAAATAATTTTTACACATGTTTGTAGTTTGGATTTCACAAAACCCCAGGGCAGTAAATCTCAATTTACTATTTACAAACTACTTTACAAAGATATTGTTTGTAAAAATGTTTGCAATTGCACATGTTCTATTTCTCAAAGGTTGACGGAAGTGAGGAAATGTTTGCAATTACAAACTTGTAATTCCAGTGGGTCAGGGGTTCTGAATTTCAGAAACTGCATTGGCAGTGGACATTGTTTGACTGTCCAGGTTATTTTCTTGGTGAGGTTGTTACGTTGCCGAGGTTGTTTGGGTAATGGTTTAGTTATGCATAGGTATAGCTGCCCAAAAAAACTATTTCCCGAGAGATTCGAACAGGGATCAGCTTTGAGGTCCCAGTGCACCTTACCGATTGCGCTGGGTAACGGTGGGGCTGGCGTCACCGTCCTGGGCTGGCGTTGATTGCCCGGCCGCGAGGGTGACGCCAGCCCCGGACGATGACGCCAACCCCACCGTTACCTTGCGCTGTGAGGTGCGCCTCCGCGCGGAGAACCCGCATGGCGATAGAATTGCAGCGGTCAACGATGTCTTGTGCAATGTGCAGTGAACCTTCACCCTTTACGACGTAGGAAATCGGCTAGGTTAGGTGAACAAATGGTCGAGAAATTCAACGATCTTTCTTTTAAGAGTAGTTCTGTTGTTATGCTCCGCCACCTGGTGAATGGTCAAATTCTGTTTACTCTAACTGCTTACCAAGATGTATTTTTACGATCAGAGTTTGCATTCCGATGAAATGTTAATTAAAATAGTATTCTCCCTATAACTAATTTTATATTGAATACAAAAATAAACCACAATGTAAATATTTGTTAAATTAATTTGTTAACAATAAAATTATTTGTCATTAGCATCAAGTTTAATACAAACGTTCCTGATTGTACAGTTTTCTGCTGACTAAAATTCCTGTTTACAATTTTCTTTACAATCGGTAATTCAGAGGTGGCGAATGTTTGTGAAATAGCTTTGTGTGAGGTTTGCAATATTTTCTTGCGTTTGTAATCGCAAACATTTGTAATTACTAACTTCTTTGTGAAATAGGCATAAAGACATAAAGACATAAAAGAAAAGTGCAACAAAGAGCCTCTTGGGCCCATCCGAGGTTGCACCCCCCCCCCATCCCCCCCTCCACCAGTCTCGCCCCTTCAAATCACCTTACTCTACCTGCATAAAAGAAGGCTAATCCCACGAGTATTTATGAACTAATCCCTTCTCTGTAAAGTATTTATCTAATCTAATTTTGAAGGAAGCAAGTGTCACTGCATCAGCGACATCCCCTGGTAGCATATTCCAATGTCCTACAACCCTTCTACTGAAAAATGACTGTCGTAGCCTAGTCCTACTTTGTTTCATAATGAGTTTATGCTGATGACCTCTACCTCGATTTTCCCTATTGAACTCAAACATACCCTTTAAATATCCAGAATGCTGACTATTTACAAATTTGAAGACTTCAATTAGATCTCCTCTTAGCCTTCTATATCTAAGTGAAAACATACCCAATTTCCTTAATCTATCTTCATAAGGTAAACTACCAAGACAATTAATCATTTTTGTTGCCCTTTTTTGAACTCTTTCTAACAACCAGCAATCTTTCTCATATGTTGGAGACCAGGCTTGTACACAATACTCCAAATGTGGTCTAACGTATGCACAATACAGTTTTGTTATTACCTTTTCACTCTTGTAGGAAACATTTCTGTTAATGGCCCCTAGCATTCTAAGTGCCTTTTTCCTAGCTTCTACAACCTGGTCTGACGCTGATAGTCTATTGTTTACCACGACACCTAAATCTCTTTCCTTTTCAATCTGCTCCATTTTCTGCCCACCCATTTCATACCTATGTTTACTGCTAACCCGTCCAGCGTGCATAATCTTACATTTACTCAAATTGAATTTCATCTGCCATGCTTCAGACCACTCAACTAGCTTGTCCAGATCTGATTGAAAAACATCCTGATCATGTTCTCCTCTAATAATCCTGACAACTTTTAGATCGTCTGCAAATTTCAAGACTTTGCTGTCTATACTGTTCTCAATTGCATTCACAAATATTATAAAAAGCAATGGGCCCAGGACTGAGCCCTGTGGAACCCCACTGAGAACCTCCTTCCATTGTGATTGGCACCCATTCAATATAACCCTTTGCTGGCGTCCTGAAAGCCACGTTTCTATCCAATCCAGAATCTTGCCCCTGATCCCATGAATTTTAAGTTGCAACCCCAGTCTTGTATGGGGGACTTTGTCAAATGCTTTACTGAAATCAAGAAAAGCTACATCTAGCTGTTTACCCTGATCAACGCTATCTGTTGCAACATCCAAAAACTCCAGAAGATTAGTTAAACAAGAACGGCCCTTCCTAAAGCCATGCTGTGTATCTTTGATGAGTTCATTTTGCTCCAAGAATTCAACAATCTTATCTTTGATGATTGATTCAAGCACCTTGCAGACTAATGAGGTCAGACTAACTGGTCTATAGTTTTCCTCTTTACTTCTATCTCCCTTTTTATGAATAGGAACAACATTTGCTCTTTTCCAATCAAGTGGAATTTTACTATCTGCAAGTGATTTAGAAAATATTATGGCTAATGGAACCGACAACTCCCTTTCAGATTCTCTTAAAAGTCTAGCATGGATTTCATCAGGTCCTTCTGCCTTGTTAGGCCTTACTTTCTTTAGATATTCTAGAACAAGTTCACTACTTATGCCACCTAGCTCTTCTATAGTCTCCTCTGTCTCTAGCTCAGGCTGAAGTGCTGCAATACTACTCTGGTCCTCGATAGTAAAGACAGATTGAAACTGATCATTAAGCACTTCAACCATTTCACTGTCCTTGCTAACTAACACATCATCTACCTTAAATGGACCTATATTTTTGGAAACTGTACTTAACTTATAAAAACTGAAGAACTTCTTACTATCTGCATTACAATGTCTAGCTAAATCAAGTTCCTTTGCCCTTTTAGCTGCTCTGACCTTTTTCTTAACTGAATTTCTTGCATTCTGGTAGGCCTTCTGATTTATATCTAGTGAAGATCCCTTCAAAATGTCAAATGCACTTCTTTTAGCTTGTATAGCACTCCTTACTTCTGGGGTAAGCCAAACTGGATTGCCCTTGGTTCTGTTACGTTTGTGCCTGAGGGGTATATGCCGATTTTGAATTTGGCTTAATCTAGCTTTGAAAACATTCCAGGCCTCACATGCATCTAAACCTGCCAACTCAACGTTCCATTTTATCTGTGCGAGGTCATTTCTAATACCATCAAAATCAGCCCGGCTGAAGTTTGGAACCATAATAAGGTTATCTTTGGGCCTCATTTCTGATGAGATATTGAATTTAACCATATTGTGATCACTGGTTCCTAGACCTGCACAAATACTTATGTCACTAACTAGATCACTGTTGTCTGAGAATACAAGGTCTAGAATGGAGCAATGTCTGGTTGGCTCTGTTACAAACTGATGCATGAAAAGCTCCTCTTCAAAGATTTGCCTATACAACCTACACTCATTTGTTTCCTCTGCTATACTTTCGTATCCTCTTAAGTTAAAATCTCCCATAATAAGACACTGAGCCTGAAAGTTCCTACGTATTTCCTCACAAATATCTTGGTCTGTTTCAGCTTGGGAGTTCCTTGGAAGATTCCCTGGTCTGTAAAATGCACCTATCCTCAACCTTCCTCTGTTTCCTGTACCAATTTTAATGTCAAGCCAGATTGATTCTACTTCTTTTACTTTACTAGAATCATCAACTCTAGTAGTGCAGTACAAGCTATTTACATATACAAACACTCCGCCTCCCTGCCGTGATTCTCTGCAGTATGAGAACATGTTATACCCTTGTAACTCGAAATCCTGTAGCCTATCCCTATTATACCCCTCACTAACCCATGTCTCGGTTACACAAATGATATCAGGCTTTTCAAGGGCAACATAACACTCAAACTCATCAAATTTAGACCTAATACTTTGGGCATTCAGCAACACACATGTGATCTTATACTTTGAGCTGACTCTACTAATTCTGAGGGAATTATGATCTACTGTCCTATTCTGACATGAACTTCTACCAATGCTTACTTCTTGATGCCCTAGTACTAGCGTCCCTGAACCCCCCCTCCTACCTAGTTTCCCTGAATGACACTTCTGTAGGCATCTCCCAAAGCCCTTGCCCCCTCATCCGATAAGTGAAGCCCATCCTTCATATAGTACCTATGCCACTCATAGAACTGATCCCATAAGTCTACATAACTAAGCCCCATAGCTGAACATAAGTTCTGAACTGAGCTGTTCACAGACAGAGCTCTCGAGTACCACTCCTCACTGGCTCCACAGCGAGGGAGGATGCCAGTCACAATGACTGGTTTCCTGGACTCCTTCAACCTCTGCAGCAGGCTCCGGTACTCCGCTACTATTCTCACACTCTGTCTAGGTCCTATGTTGTTCACCCCCACCTGTATTATAACTGTCTCCGGGCTACTCCTACCCAGTTCTGCCTCAATGACAGGGCCCATATCAACTACTTTTGCCCCCGGTTTAACTATACATTTGTCCCTCTTCCCACAGAATGTTCGCCTTAAGGGCCTTACCCTTGAGTCCCCAACCACTAAATGCTGAATCTGTACCTTGTCACTTTCAGCTGCTGACTCTAACGCACTGAACCTATTTGCTAGTGTAACCTGCTGATGTTCCCTGGGGCTGTACTGCCTGACTCCACCCTGAACTTTTGTCCATCCCTCCTGATCCCCTTCCCTCTTCCTCCTCCAGATTCTGCTACCACCCTCCATTACCCAGCACCCCTCCTCATCCTTACTGTCTGTGGCCCTAGCATTACTTTCCACAATGTTGGGTCTCCAGAAACGTGACCCTCCAACACACTTCCAAACCCCAGCCGCACTATCCACCTTTGCCTTATCCTCCTCCCTTATGCCCCTATCAGAACTACCACTGGTCCCTGATCCTGTAGGCTCCTTTTCTGACCCCCTAACCACAATCTGCGCATACGTTCCTTGGTCAGGAGCTACACCCTCTTGCGGCTCATCTCTACACCTACACTTACTTAACTGCGCCTCAAGCTCCGCTACTCTAGCCTGGAGGGCCTCTATCTCTGCTACCTTCGCCTGCATCCTAGTCATGCTCATTTGAATACACTAGTAACTTAGGTATATAACTTAGGTACTATGCACTTTTCAATACTTTACTAACTTAACTTAACTTTTTTTGTTTTGTTTTTGTTTGTTTTTTCTTCTTCTAAACCTTAACTAGATCTAGGTAAAGCTAGTAACACAAATCAGCTATGAGTGCACCTAATACTAGACTAAATATCTAATCCTTAAATAAACTGAATACTAAATACACCTTAATTATCCCTAATTTTCTAAAATATCTACTTATCCAACCCTGCAACTAATAACACAAAAATAAGACTAAGACAATTTTGGCGCACACAAGCTAGAATGAAAAGTCCTTTAAAAAGCAAGTAAGAGGTAACAGCTAACTATGAATGCTTAAAAATAATACTTAAACGATCCACAAAACTAAATATCTAATCCTTATATCTAAATATAATGTGGTTGCTCAAAAAATACACAAAACAACAGAGCTATCCAACAGCTACTTAGCTTGCTAAAGTAGGGTTCAGAAGGGGAACGTGATTTGATTTTTTATAAACTAGATCTAGGTAAAGCTAGTGACACAAATCAGCTATGAGTGCACCTAATACTAGACTAAATATCTAATCCTTAAATAAACTAAATACTAAATACACCTTAATTATCCCTAATTTTCTAAATATCTACTTATCCAACCCTGCAACTAATAACACAAAATAAGACTAAGACAATTTTGGCGCACACAAGCTAGAATGAAAAGTCCTTTAAAAAGCAAGTAAGAGGTAACAGCTAACTATGAATGCTTAAAAATAATACCTAAACGATCCACAAAACTAAATATCTAATCCTTATATCTAAATATAATGTGATTCCTCAAAAAAATACACAAAACAACAGAGCTATCCAACAGCTACTTTAGCTTGGCTAAAAGAGGCCTCAGGTCTGAAGTTTTTAAATACTTTTGAATGACACACAAAACAACAAAAACAGATTCGCTCATGTCACAATGATGATGGTATCCTCCAGTATGACCGTCACTGCTGAATGTATTGAAATGGAATGCATAATACAAAGTACCCATATGTGAAAATATACGACATTAACATCATCGTGTTTGTCTCATCCAGTGGCGGATCTACGGTTGGGCAAAATGGGCAATTGCCCCCCCCCCCAACGAAAAATCGGTAGGCAAACGTATGTTTTTGCCAAAAGAGACTTGAAAATCCCGAAACATCTTGACTCTGAGTAAAATGATCATTTGGATTTGTAAAAAAATCATTTTCAGTCAATATATACTGGAATGTTTCATGTCTAGCAGCTCTATTGTTGCACTGAATTATTTTATTTTGATCCATGTTATTTGGGCCGTAAATTCACATTATGAAATTGTCAGCTCCGTCCGTCAAACGGTTTTCGAGTTACAGCCTTGGGCAACTTTGTTGTCATGGACAAATCGATTTTTTTTCTCTTCAGATGGCAATATCTCCCATCTAAATCATACGAATCATATCAACCTAGATATCATCAGAATCGTCAGGAACAATATGTTAATGTGATCAAAACCATTTTTCGAAACTATGCAAATTTTCGAATTTGTACATGGATCCTAGACCTCAGATCACGTGATTTTATAATGTGGCCATTTAAAATTCAGACTTTCCTTTGACGGAATCGACTTCGATACATTGGCTTTCGATGGTAAGAAAATTGGAGACAGGGTTTTCCTCTAAATATTTTATTTATATTTGGGGGGAAATCATGGTAACCAGGACGTCTTTGGGAATAACTTTGCACACAATTGTGCTAGAGAGCTTAATTCAACGGCATTATATGTATCTCGTTTAGCTGAATTCAATGATGCATAGCATGACCCCCAGCAGGTCACTCTTTGACCTTGAGGTTGATTTCGCAAATGACCTGGCTTGATTATACAAGAGATAATTTGCTGGAATTTTCGTTTTATTTGGCAAAGTTGAACATTTTTCATCTCTAGAGAACACTTAGCTATTGTTATAACATTCTCGGTCTGGAAATATAGATGATGAAATGTGACGCCTTGAGGACCCACAGACGGCGATCGGCGAAATATTGAATTATGTCATCACTCACGTGATCTTGATCACTGAGCGGAATAGGTTGTCACATGATTCAACGGTTCCAAGAGAATGTAGGTGGAATAGGATGGTGTGTTCACCTAACCCTCATATTCCACCTAAGACAAATCACGAATATTAACTGAGAACATAACGAAACCAGGTGACCCAGGGGCGTGGGAACTACTTTGAAGTTGGGGGAAGTTGGGGGGGGGGGGGGGGCGAACTTTTTGGCAGTGCTACGGCAAAAATTAAGACGGAAGAGAAGCAGCGTGTACCGCTCTTTTCCATACCCAAGGCTGCATATTGCCAATAGTATGTCATATATTTCAGGAAATGGGTATCAATATCATATAAGGAAATGGGTCGCCTAACAAGCAAAACAAAATAGTGAATAGCTGGTAAACATGAAGAAGGAGCGACACTGGTACTAGGGTCACAAAAAGTCGGAGAAGCGGAACTGGAGCTTTCACCGTGCCTGAATCCAGAACCGGTGGGCTTGACTGACTCCCGAACCTGAGGTAGCTGGTTAGGTGATGTGCCGGGCTCGCACCAAGTGGACCATGGCAAAATCATGCATTTGGCATACATTTGGTACGAGTACCATACTTGGCTTCAACCGAGTTATGCTATGCCGTGTTTTACGGTGTAAAAACAGTCTTCGCGCAGCTGCGCGAAGTGAATGCGGGTGCCTGCTGGCGCCTATTCGAATACATGGGTAAATTTCCGCAGTCGATTTTTTCTTCCCGCAACGTGCGCATCGTGCAGTTGTTGCAACCTCCGTTCAATGTATTTTAATATGCACCCGCATCCACTTCGCGCAGCCGCGCGAAGACTGTTTCAGCCTTTATGGTCAATGTTTCGGGTACATTTTTATGAATGTATCATTATACGGTCGTATCCAAGCAAATGCTGGCAAACCAATTCATTAGAACACATGCATTTTTCAGATACAAATGCTTATCTACTTAGAACAGAACAGAACAGATGTATGGACACTTCGAAACACATCGCCGACAAATAAGTCGCCATCGACGTACATCGATGAACTTCAGATTGAATTGCCAGTTTTGTCAATGGTTGTTAATTGTAAAGGATGGGCGGGTATATAATCACAAGCAGAACGTAAAATGTATTTTCCACACCATTGCGTAACAAAGCGATACGGGAAAAGCCCGGAGTTCGATGGAAACCGAAAAGCACTTGGCAAAAACCGGTCGTTAAAATGTGGAACGATTTTCAAGATTAACTTGAAATCTCTCGGAAGGAATTGTTATATGCAAAATGCGATGAATTTACATCATACTTTGGCCTCGTATGTCGATTTCAAGTGCTAACTCCATTTTTGTTGGAAAAGGTAATTATTTCCCTTTAAACTTTGTATTTACTTTGTGTATTTTTTAAGCAGTTATGACTTTTCCTCTCCCTTTTGGCTTTTCCACCTTTCAATTTTGTCCATGTTAAGCCGCGCATTGCAGGGAGGGGGGTTGATTTCCGCCCCCCCCCCCCTCCCTCAGGTATTTCTCAGATAGCGAAAAGAACGGCTGCGCCCAGCGCCGCCGGGTTTTGGCACACCTGTTCGGACATCAATTGCGCACACTTTGAAGAAAAAAATTGACCTCGGGTCATTTCAGGACAGGTCACCAGACCAGGTCAAGTGACCCCACCTCCAAAAACGTTTGCAGTTGTGCCAAAGCCAGAGTTTCTCACCGATTAGTTTGAAACTTACAGGGTGTCATTATGACATTAGTTTTTACAATTAGTTTATCTAGGAATTTTGATATCGGTGACCTACGGTCAGGTCAATTTCGTGATCTCCCCATAATAAGTCAATGGGGAAATATTAAAATGCTTCCTATTTCAATGATATGCATGATATTAGTCCAATTACTTCTGGATCATGTGATCATGATTCTGGATCAGGATTGGATGTTCTTGATGATCCAAGTGTAAGTTTTGTTCAGTGACCCCTATGTGGTCATTTGAGGTCATCTGAGTTCACTAGCACTTGTTTGTCAATAACTGACGACATAATGAAGATAGAGAAGTAAAACCGACAGAAATGTTTTTGTCTCGTCGAGACACGTCTCCCTTTATTCAACATGACCTACTTGGGTCTTGACATCGGGTCAAGGTCACGTGACTGTGGTCAAATTTGTTAAGTTGACCTACCAATGTCATTATGTATATCATACAAAGTGCCTTGATGAGAAAGACACAATGGCGTAAACATTTTTCGTTAACTTTATCAGGTTAACAGTTAATAGCGGAAAACGGTTTTGCACAAAAACAGCATTTTCCCCCTTTTTTGACCTCTGGAGTCTCAAATATTGATCCCAGATCAAATTTAAAAATGTTATTGATTGCACATTTCAATGGCTGGCGATCGTTTTTTTCGTTTGTTTCTAGCTAGCATAGTTTCCGAGATATATGCGAATTTCTGGAGAAAAGTCCTAAAACAGGAAACAAAACTGGAAAATGTAACCTTTGATAACCTCTCGGCCTCGTTTCACCAAACGTACCTACTCCGTCGTAGTTTTGGTTCGTGATGACCTCAATTTTGACCTGACCTAAAAAAATACTGACATACTTTCGATAGAACAACTTGACCGGTCGGTTGCGAGTGGTGGGTGGAGGCCGGGACTACAGAGTGACCGGGCGTTAGCCTCTATACGAGCTCGAATTATCTTTAGCATTACGAGTTAGTGAGAAGTGCTCTCAATTTTCGTTTGATCAAGCTATCAAGCGTCGTTTTCCGCTTGTCGCTAAGTAGCGTAGTTTTTGAGATATCACGGGGGGGGGGGGGGCTGAAATCGTCCCCCTTGCAGTTCGTGTTCGGCGCAAACCCCTTGCAGTGCACGGGTTAAGTTTTACCCCTTGACTTTTATGACTTAACCCGCGCGGCGCTGGGGTCTCCATCCGAACGTGCGGCGCTGGGGGGGGGGGGGGGGGGGGGGGGTAAGTTTCCCCCCCTCCCTCGTATCTTCCGAACCGATAACCGCAACGAGATGCACAAGGCGGGGATCGAAAGCTCTCAGTGAGAAGAATCTAACGCATGCCCGAAAATATTAACATACGGTCACATGTCAGGTCACGGTCAGGTGAAGTGTCAAAATGTAAGTATTTGGGTTTTTGGGCTATACTTTCCATCCAAAGCCTTGTATTACAACTATTATCTCACAAAGTGCTCCCAAATGTATAATGCATCTCCCGCATAAGTAAAAGTGAAATTTTAAGCAAAGGTCAAGGTCAAGGTCAGGTCACAAAAGGTCACAGGTCTACGAAAGCCATGCGACACATGTTGTATGGGTTATTTTACACGTATAATTCGATAGAAGCAGCCATTTTCACAGCTTGACACCATATAATCGCCCTCAGGTCAAGGTCAGGTCACAATAAGGTCAAAATTTGAAATTGATTAATCTAAATAAACATTGCATGTTTCTAGACTAGTTTTGTCTTCGAAATACAGTGGTGGCATTTATTTGTCTGTATCTGGTCAGTAAAAGCCAAAAAACGCAATTAAAAAAATTACGTCATGAGTTACTTATTCTTAGAGAGCCATAAGTCAGTCAAAAATAAAGAAATTGCTTTGAAATTTTGTTTGAACATACTACTCGGTTCTCTAATATATCTTCCGGTTTTTTGAAAATCTTCAAAAAAAAACTTTTGTGGAAATTCTTCCCCAAAAATCAGTTTTTTGCATTTTTGGGGTCAAAAACCCAAAATTTTGAACATCTGAGATAGCCATGTTAAAGACAATGTTATTTGCTTTCTTTTGACGCCTTTTATTTGCGATTTGCATCAACATGTTTTTTTCTACGATTTTTCAAACATTTAACGTTTTTTCACCAAAAATGACATGACATGACGTCACTAAAACGTCATTATCTCCTCAAAATTTACACGAAATTTAAAAAAATTGTAACACAAGATGTATAGAATTGATGTACCATAAGGTACCGAAAGTTTCATTTCGATATCTCTCATATTTTTTAAGTTATGGAGAAAATCCGGGAGGGGGGGTAAAATTTACCTCCCCCAGCGCCGCGCGGGTTAAGACTGCTGACTTTTGACCTTATGTCACTTAACTGAACATTCGTTTATCTTTTGCCATTTTACTTCTTGTCCGGATATTGTGGTCGTTCTCTGGGCTGTGGTAGAGCGCAGTTTTGCTTTGCTTCGCTTTGTTCTCGTTCGTTTTACCTGTATACATCACGAGGCATTGGTGACCTGTCTTGCTAGCGTATTCAACTCGCTCGAAGCATTTTTTGAAGCATAATATGGCCCCCGTTTCAGTACAGCGGTTTTACAAGCACGAATGAGCGAGTAACATATCCGTACATCAGTAACTAAAACAAGATCATTTGTTACTTTTTTCGGCTTGAAATTTGAACTAATTTGGATGTTTTCAACTTGACAACAAAAACACACAGCTCTTCATCATCCAAAAGAAGGTTTCGTGGGAAGT
Organism: Chirona hameri; assembly: GCA_036785665.1. Lineage (NCBI taxonomy): Eukaryota > Metazoa > Arthropoda > Thecostraca > Balanomorpha > Balanidae > Chirona > Chirona hameri. Next base: position 18,234 of record JAXIVJ010008831.1, on the reverse strand, counting down.
TGTGACCCAGGAAGCTACGTTATTACATGGCTGAAACGACATCACCACTTCATATTTTTTTTTACTGTCGATGCGTTTTATGTGTATTGCAGTTCACACCATAAATAACATCAAAAAAGTCAAGTCAAACAACAAAAAATAACATAACAAGTCAAACAAGTCAGAAACATGGCTTAGTTGCTGTACTTCTGGATGGGACGGTAGGCGTAGACGGGAGCCGGAGCCGGAGCAGCCTTGTACACGGGAGCCGGAGCAGCCTTGTAGACGGAAGCAGCCTTGTAGACGGGAGCAGCCTTGTAGACGGGAGCAGCCTTGTAGACGGGAGCAGCCTTGTAGACGGGCTCCTCGGGGTACTGGGCCTCACCTTCGTACGTGACCTCGGCGTTGTAGCCGGCGTAGTCGTCCACCGTGTACTTGACTGTCTGCACGCGGCCGTCGGGCAGAGCCACCGTGTAGTAGCCGGACGTCTGCTTGCCGTCGCTGTTCTCGTCGGCGGCAAACTTGGCGCCCGACTCGTAGTCGCTGACCGAGTAGTCGAACGCGTACGGCGCCGGCTCGTACTCGGGCTCCTTGTAGGCAGCAGCAGGCGCGCTGTAGGCAGCCGGGGCACGGTAGGCAGACGGGGCCTGGTAGGCAGACGGCGCCTGGTAGGCAGACGGCAGCTTGTCGGCGGCAGCGACGGCCAGAAGTGCGGCGACAATAAAGACCTTCATTCTGCTGAGGAGAGGGAGTTGGTGTGTGTTACTGGGGATGGCCAGCTGTGGTACTGATGCCGAGACGGCGGCCACCTTCCCTTTTATACCGATCTGGGCGGGGCCGGAGACCGCTGTCTGAGGTCAAACTCGTCCGTTACATAGTCCTCGTCACGGAGGGAGTTCAGCATAAATGGGTGATATTCGCCTTCTTAGTTAACAACTTATGTGTATACGATCAGGCATATTCATGGATAATAATACAATGCAGATAGAGCGTTCTTATCTACAGGATTTGGGTATACGGAGTGCACTAGGATCAAGGGGTAAAACAACGTGTTGATGCCTGAGGGACAAAGCATGTACTATACCGGGCCTCTGAAAAGTCGGTAATTTTACACGATTATCAAAAATTTGCCATATTTTGTCCGAAGCGGGACTTAAATCGTGAATGTGTATTTTCGCTTTCCGAAGCGACAGGGCACTATACCATCCAGGTGTGATTTCAATAGGGTCTGACTGTCGTCCTCTGGATCGTCGTTAGTGGCGATCCGGGGGCGATTCTTTATGTTGCAGGTGACATTACGGGATAGGTAAATTAAAACAGCACCAAGATTACCTTATCATTCAATACAGACCATGCAAAAAGGCACACCCAGATCCCGGCTTCCGGCTTCGGGACGATGATGTACCTGTTGTAGCTGCTGTCCAAGCCGCAGCGAGCCGAGGTGGCGCGCGCTGGCCGCCATGGGCGCTGGCGGCGGCGTTCCGACCTCATCGCCGCCATCCACCACTGCGCGCGCGCCGCTGGCAGAAGGCTGTGCCCCCGACACGACAGTGATATGCAGACGGTGGCATGAGAAAGTCACCATCAAAGACACTTGGAGACACGCTTCACCGGACAGGTGTTTACACTTGCAGGGAGTTACTGGGGTTTGTCTGGTCTACTGCGGCTGGCGCGCCTACACGTTCCTGACCAAGATCAAGCCGCAGCGGGAGCTGCTGCTGCAGGAGAACAAGCGACAGCTGCTGGGGGAGGGCGCTGTGACCGAGCGTGACCTCCAGGAGGACACCCCGCGTGTCAACTACTGAGCGTCATCAGCGGCGGGGAACACCCGGACTGAGATGGCGCTCCAGCTGGGCGCGGCTGCCTGGTCGCGGCTGGCGGCACAGATGGCTCTGGCGGCAAGGACGGTGGCCTTGCCGCTCAGCCTAGCCGCCCACGGAGACTTCGGCGACTAGGGTGTGCCCAAGATGCTGTGGAAGCTAGGTCGGCTGAGCCACGTGGCCATCCCCACACCCGACCACTCTATTCAGATTTGTGCTGGGGGCCGATATCAGCGAGGCCGTGGCGCTGCCGGAACACGGAGTCCGCACCGTGTTCACCAACCTGTGCAACACCAAGTGAAGCCGCTGCACCCGCTCGGGCCCGACGGTCCCATCACGAACTTCCTGGACAAAAACCGTCGGGCGGCATGCACCACATCTGTATCGAAGTGGACAACATCGCCGAGGCGGTGGCTTGGCTGCAGCGGCTGCAGGTGCGCTGTCTGAACGAGACGCGGCCCAGCGCGCACGGCAAACCGGTCGTCTTCCTCCGCCCCAAGGACAATGCTGGTGTGCTGATGGAGTGAGATGAGGCGTAGGTAGCGCTCCAATCGGTGGTGGGAGTTGTAGAGGGCGCGCCAGTCGGCTGGGTAGATGTGGCAGCATGTGCGCTGTGGATTGAAGAGCTATCTCTGTAAGCCTGTAGCGATGTGGATTTATATGGGATTATATGGACGACATCTCTAATGTTCGTAGAATAGTCTGTGTATGCTTTTATGTATAATCGGTAGAGTGAGCAGCGTCCCTATCCTGTGCGACGTGTGCGTGGGGTGGGTGTTGTGTGTGTGATTGCAAATACATGTGTCTCTCTCAATAGCCTATATACAGGGGCGTATTTAGGGGGGGGGGGGGGGGGGCACTGGGCCATGCCCCCCCACCCATTGGGCGTCGATGGCGCCCTTTCGGCGCCATGCAGACACAGGGTGACACTGGGCGCCGAAGGCGCCCAGTTGAGCCCATAAAGGCGCCGGAGGTACCTTTTATCCGCGATCGCCTTCCTCGCCAAAGGCGCCCTCCTGGCCAAAGGCGTCCTCCTGGCCAAAGGCGCCCTCCTCGCCAAAGGCGCACTCCTCGCCAAAGGCACTCTTCTGGCCAAAGGCGCCCTCCTGGCCAAAGGCGCCTTCCTGGCCAAAGGCGCCCTCCTGGCCAAAGGCACCCTCCTGACCAAAGGCGCCCTCCTGGAAAAAGGCGCCCTCACCCTCATGGCCAAAGGCGCCCTTCTGGCCAAAGGCGCCCTCCTCGCCAAAGGCGCCCTCCTGGCCAAAGGTGCCCTTATGGCCAAAGGCGCCCCCTGGCCAAAGCCGCCCTCCTGGCCAAAGGTACCCTCGCCCTCCTGGCCAAAGGCGCCCTCCTGGCCAAAGGCGCCCTCCTGGTCACAGGCACTCTCCTGGTCACAGGCGCCCTACTGGTCACAGGCGCCCTCCTGGTCACAGACGCCCTCCTGGTTGCAGGCGCCCTACTGGTCACATACGCCCTCCTGGTCACAGGCGCCCTCCTGGGTTTCATCGCCTTCCTGGTCACAGGCACCCTCCTGGTCACAGGCGCCCTACTGGTCACTCGTACCTTTCTGCTCACTGACATCCACGTTGTTCCTATCTCTTTCCTGAGTCCTGAGCACTGGCACTTCCTCCTCACTGGCACCCTCCTGGTCCTGGTCCGGGGTTCCGATCGCCCTCAGTTCACTCTCACAGTTACAAGAAGTGAAACTGGACTCAGTCAGCGCTTTGCTTTACTATACATATTACATATTCATTCATCATTATATATATATATATATATATATATATATTTATATATATATATATATATATATATATATATATATATATATATATATATATATATATATATATATATATATATTTATATAGATATAGATATAGATCTAGATATAGATATAGATATAGATATAGATATAGATATAGATATAGATATAGATATATAGATATAGATATAGATATAGATATAGATATAGATATAGATATAGATATAGATATATATATATATAGATATAGATATAGATATAGATATAGATATATATATATAGATAGATATAGATATAGATATAGATATAGATATAGATATAGATATAGATATAGATATAGATATAGATATATATATATATATAGATATAGATATAGATATAGATATAGATATAGATATAGATATAGATATAGATATAGATATAGATCTATCTATCTATCGATCTATCTATCTATCTATCTATCTATCTATCTATCTATCTATCTATCTATCTATCTATCTATCTATCTATCTATCTATCTATCTATCTATCTATCTATCTATCTATCTATCTATCTATCTATCTATCTATCTATCTATCTATCTATCTATCTATCTATCTATCTATCTATCTAGGACGCTCTTTTCCATCATTCCACGTAGTTTTCCCAAGGTGTAGTATTCCCTTGAATAGAACAAACTGGCGCTTGGTCTGAAACGTTCATTGCGAGAAATTCGTCCTTGCCAGTCGGTGCCTTCAAATGTTATCGCCGAAAAGCATGGTCCCAAACGGTCTGCCGATCACAGTTAGACAAGTTAGGCTCGGTTGGGTGAGGATAGGTGAGATTAGGTACGTAAGGTTAGGTATGATGTAGTTAGGCTAGGACCTTGGAGATACCAATATTTAGCGTGTTGCCCCGCAATGCTAAATCTTATAAAGAAACACGCATCAAAGGAGTTTTGCTGTACAATACATTCTATTTTTTCTATCAACTAAGTAGGTATCTGACCTTTTGGGAGTTGACTTTAATTTGACTTCTTGCTGATCCGACTTGATACATGTTGATTTTCTCCTTTCTGGTATTTCGTATTTCGCTCTTTATTTGTATTTCGAACTTGTTTTGACTCTTATCCATGTGACGTTTCATCATTTTACATTTCGCAAGTTGACTTTTTCCATTTTTTACTTCTTTATTTCCGACTTTTGCGCAATTTGATTTTATCAATGGGGTATGTCAACAAAAATTCCGCCGCCAGGGGCGCTGGGTAGGAATGTGACCCAAACGGCGATTGCCGCCATTGGCGACAATGTGGTGTCCGGACACATTGGCGAATGTCATTTTGCCGAATGTCATTTTGGCGAGTGCATATTGTCGAAGGACACTTTGGCGACATGTATTTTTGTCGAAATGTGAATATGCCGAAAGCAAAATGGCGAATGCCTTTTTGTCGAAATTCCTTTTTGCCGACGTGTCAAAATGTCGAAATGTCTTTTTGCCGACATGTCATTTTGTCGAAATGTCATTTTGTCGAAATGTGGAAAAATCGAAATGGTTTTTGCCGAATGACATTTTATCGACATGTGAAAAGGTCGAAATGTCTTTTTGCCGAAATGTCATTTTGTCGAGTTGTGAAAAAACCGAAATGTCATTTTGCCGAATGTTACTTTGTCGACGTGTGAAAAGATTGAAATGCCTTTTTGCCGAAAGGTCATTTTGTCGACATGCGAAAAAGTCGAAATGCCTTTTTGCCGAATGTCATTTTGTCGACATCTGAAAAGGTCGAAATGCTTTTTTGCCGAGCACATCCTGCTCCACTGCCCTCCTTTGCTCCTGCGGTTTTGCACCATCCACCAGGGTATGCATTAGATGTGGCACAAGTTCTCGGCAGGTTTCATAGCCACTCTGCAGCTTTTTGAAGGTAAATTAGCTGACAAAAATACTTGGTCATCTGAATCCTCTGTATCCGAATGGGGGAGGGCGATTGTCCCCCCCCCCCCCTCCCCCCCCCACTCCGCCTGGCTGTGCCCCTGCCTTCTACCTCCAGGAGCTCCCTGGCTACGGTTCCCGCTCAGCGGGGAATAACCGACGAATCAAACATCCAATCAGATATCAATGCGCGAGCAATTTTTCTTTCGCGTGCGCGCCCGCATGACACCAACACTGACCTGGAAGGCCGGAAGCATGAGGGTGTACCACGGGTGTACGATGGAGTGGGTTCATGACACTAAACGACGGCGTTTGGCGCACCATGGCTTCTTCTATACGGAAGACAAGAGGAGTGGGGACAAGATATACATGAGATGCAGCGCCCGAGTGCGTCTGGGTTGTAAAGGGTGTGGCGTGTATGCTCGCCATGCACGTAGCTAGGATTTCGTGTAGGAGGGGGGGGGGGGGCGGCGGCGGCGCCTCGAAAGGGCCCCTTCCCGAGCGTTGAAAGGGCTCCCTTCCCAAGCGTTGAAAGGGTCTCCTTCCAAAGCGTTGAAGGGCCAAACAAAACGGATAATTTTTTCTTCTTTCAATTTTTCTTCTTTCCTTTTTTTTGCTGATGAAAAAGATGAAAAAGCGCGTTGCAAGGATGGAAATCCAGTATGACAGGTATGACTGCGCCATAACAACTTTTAGGAGCTGGAGTTGGCAAACTGCCATATCAACTTTGGAACCAGCGACACCAATTTGGAATCAGCCATACCAACTTGGAATATTGTTGAAGCTTAAGACCTGGAACTCTTAAACAAATTGCGCCGCGGAGCGGCGCGAAATTTTTAGTCTTATGCCCTGGATATGCTTTCTCATCATTGCGTCGTATGGTGCGGACCTCTAAAAATGGTACATTGTGCGTTTAAAAGTGCGGTAAAAAATGCTTAAAGGGAAATAATGACCTTTTGATTTTGTTAGCAACAATTTCTTAGGCTACCGTTATGTTTTAAAATTATTTTATTTAAATTTAAGAATTAAATAAAATTATTCCCAAATTCAAAGTTGTAAGTTTGGAAAAAATACAAAACAAGTACCTTGTGTACTTCATGAAGGTCATTGACAAATTCGTCCTTCCTACCATTGTTAACATCGAGTGCGGCATTTGTGGAGGCTCTGTGACATTTCTGATTTAACTGAGCGCTGCTCGGGCACCCGCTAGTAGCGCTTTCGTTCTCCATGGCAACCAGGCGTCAGCCAATCAAAAGCCAGAAAGGGAATACGTTCTGGCTTTTCATTGGCTCACGCCTGGTTGCCATGGAGAACGAAAGCGCTACTAGCGTGCGTTCGAGCAGCGCTCTGATCCGTGAAGCAATCCGTGAAGCATCCGTGATGCATGGCTGACTATCAGTATAAGTCATGCATAACAACAACATGCAAACTATACCAACTCGAATAAAATAAGAGCGGAATGAATTGAACCCCAGGCAAGCTAGTATTCGCAAAGCACTCGGCACTGCGCCACAATAGCAAAAGGTGAGGGAAATGCATATTGGATAAAATATTATTACGTCACAAGTTTCTGAATTGTCAACTGCTATGAAATACAGTGATAAAATACCTTTAATAATGATTAACAAGAAAATTCAAACTTAAAAACAATAATTTGAATAAGTCTTTAATTAGTTTTCAACTCGAAATCCGATATATTTGCAATGCTACACAAGAATGGCACCAGTGACGTCATTAACAAAGCCTGCTACGAGACTTGGGTATACTAATCAGGAACAACTCGCCAAGTGCGCCGAGATGGTTAAGTGCGCCGAGAAGCATGATAATGAATTTGTAAACAAATCGCCGACGCTAAATAGGTCGCCGTCGATGTGCATCGATGAGCTTCTGATTTAATTGTCAGTTTTGTGTTATTGTTCGTTAGTTTTTTTGGGAAAAAATATTATTTTTCATGATAAAATAAAGCATACTGTTATATACAGCCACAGACAAACTATACACAACTCCTAATGTTGAAAACAAATGAATCGATTTTAAAAAATTGAGGGTCGCAACCACTAACTATGCCGCGTTGATGTGCATCGATGAGCTTCCGATTTTATTGCCACTTTTCCCAATCGCTGTTAGTTTTAGAAGATCGCCGGCCATATATTCACAACAAGCAGAACGTACAATATATTTTCCACTCCATTGCGTAAAAAAACAATACGGGAAAAGCCCGCAGTTTGATGAGGACCAAAAGTACTTGACAAAAGGTCAGAAATAGTGCAAGTACCGGTCGTTAAAAGTGTGGAACGCTTATCAACTTTAACTTGAAATATCTTTCGGTAGGAAAGTTTTCATGCAAAATGTGATGAATTTACAATATATTTTGATCTCGTCTGGCGATTTCAAGTGCTAACTCCATTTTAGTGGAAAAAGGTCATTATTTCCCTTTAAGTGAACTATTTTGGCCAATTATATAGGAAAATAGTAACATAACACAAATGCGCCGAGAAACGAGCCGTTTTTTTCTTCCTTAACCCGCATATAATTGAATTTGCAGTTACATTGCGCCGCGGAGCGGCGCGACAATTTTGAGTTTTATTCCCTAGACAACAGTATTCTTAATGTTGAAAGCCCCAAGGTCCCTTCAGATCGTCTAGGGGCCCCTCCGACCTTTTCAACGCCCTTCTGATCTGTTCAGGGACTCATCTGGGATACGCGAAGCGAAAAGACATGATGTGGAGTGGGTTATATATATAAAATACAAAGAGGGCTTACTCTACAAGCAAAATTTAAATCGGAGCTTTCGGGTATATTGTAACACCCTGACGAAGGGTGTTACAATATACCCGAAAGCTCCGCTTTTAATATTTTTATTGTGGAATAAGTCCTCTTTGTATTTAATCTTCATCTTGGATCTCTACGTGCTTTTGGCCCTTCCGGTCTGACCAGAGACTCCTCTGACCTTCCAAGAAGCCCCTCTTGTGTGTCAAGAGGCCCATTCGGCCTGTTCAGAGGTCTTTCCGACCTGGCCAGGGACTGCACTGGCTGCTTTGTCGCCCTGCCGACATGCTCAGGGGCCCCTCCGACCTGCCCAGGGGCTCCTCCAGTCTGTATAGGAACTCATACGGCATGTTCAAGGGCCCTTCCGACCGGCCCAGGGGTCCTTTCGGTCTAGCCAGGGGCCCCTCTGACTTGCCAGGAGCCCCTCCGATCTGTCCAGTGACTCTTCTGGTCGGACTGCGCTAACTGATTTGTTGCCCTGCCGACATGCTCAAGGGGCCCTCCGACCTGCCCCTCCGTGCTGACTAGGGGCCAATTCGGCATGTTCAGGGGGCCTTCTTACCCGCCCAGGGGTCTTATCGGTCTGGTCAGGGGCCCCTGGGATCTGCACAAGGGCCCCTTGAACTTTCCATCATCATCATCACCATCATTTATTTTTTCCTTTCATATAGCACATAAGTAAATACAGGAGAATTGAGGATGAGCGCAAAGGCGAATTTTCGCTTAAATTATAGCGCTTCTCCAAAGAAAAGATAAAACTGAAACTGTAACAGGGGGCGGCGGGATCGCCCCGGGCGCGGCCGGTACCAGCCCACCCGAAGTGCCGCCCGCAGCCCGCTGTTATAGAATTTGGTGAGCTGGACCTGTCCGTCGTGCGCCGCCGCTGGACCAGCGCTGCCGAGAGCTGGATGACTGTAGACTAGGTGGCATTGGTGAAGCGGTGTGTATGATTAAAGGAAAATAGTTCATCTTGGAAATTTTTTACCCAACACGATTTGATTATATTTTTTAATACAATTTCTTTTTATATTGTCAAAAATGGCCTTATATCGCGCCGATTCAGGACAGAAGGCCGTAAATTGTTATTGTTTATCAAAACTATATGCATACTCTCTGAGTCAGAGTCCTGACGTCACGCGAATGTAAAAAATGGTTCAGCTAATCAGATTCGAAAGTAGTCGCGTAAAGATAGACTCGAATTGGAGATGTGCCAACCGGAGGCCGGCATTCGCTTGCTAGCACCAGCTGCAAGCTGATTAGCTGATGGTATAGCCTCTGACCGGGCTAGAACCAGTACAACATTCTTTCGCCAGCATCGCATTCCTACGCCAAAAACTCAAATATATTCGGCTGGAGAGTCTTTTCAATCAAGCAAACTTGCAGATAGGGGTTTCCCAACACGGGCTACACAACTGCTATCTCAGTTTAAAACTAATGTTGAAGGTGAACTATTTCCTTTACGCGATTCTATTTCCTTTCTTTTAAGGAAAGATTGACAAATATATTCTACTTTCGGATGAAGAGATGAGTGAACGTTTGAACCATGTACAATTGTGTCTACTTTGTCTTGGTGTGACAGGCTGTCCAATGTTGGGATTAATGTACGGGTAGAGTATAGCGTTGGTGTCCTGGCTGAGCATAATTTGGACAGAAGAGGATGAAATGTTTGATGTCTTCTGTGTGATGTCCGCATGAGCAGGCAGGATTTGGGGGTCGAGCAAAATGTTGAATACATGCGATAATTTAGAGAGGATAGACCTACACGAAATCTGGTGTGGAGGATGTTGCCGGACGGCCCGATCGCCCTTATGTCGGCTGTCGGCGAATCACATGAGACTTGGCCCTTTAGCATTTTCCATCGTAATTATTTTTAGACCACCCTCAAAAAGTGACTTAATGCATTGTCGCCAAAGGCGGTGATCGCCGCTTGGGTCACATTGTACATCAGCGCGATCTACATCCTTGTTAACTGACATACCCCATTGATGAATGTTTACTTATTTACTTTCTACAGATTGACTTTTCCGTTTTGACTTCATTTGGACTTTTAAAAAAGCATTCCGACTTTGTATAGCATTTTTAATTTTATCCCTTGACGTTTCGTCCCTTTCCTTTTCTTCTGCTTAGCACTTTATCTTTTGACTTTTTACCTCTGGATCGTTCAACACAGCCCGGTGCCTGCTCTAGCCGCTATGGCACTCCACGGGCCCGAACGGCAGCTGGTACCGGCGACAAATACCAACACACAACAGTTAAGACAGACAGTAATGAATTCACATATTCGAAAGGTCAGTCACAGCCGTCTGATATGATATGGCCAGATTCTATAATCAAAAGATACCATGTTGATATGGGAAATATATAGGCTGCTGTTGAAATCACATCTGGATGGTATAGTCCAATGTCGCTTCGGAAAGCGAGAACACAAACACATTCAGGATCTAATTCACGCTGTGGACAAAATATGACAAATTGTTGATTATCGTGTAAAATTACCGACTTTTCAGAGGGCCCGGTATAGTACATGCTTTGTCCCTCGGGCTTCAACACGTTGTTTTACCCCTTGGTCCTAGTGCATTCCGTAAACCCAAATCCTGTAGATAAGAACGCTCTATCTGCATTGTATTATTATCCATAAATATGCCTGATCGTATACACATAAGTTGTTAACTAAGAAGGCGAATATCACCCATTTATGCTGAACTCCCTCCGTGACGAGGCCTATGTAACGGACGAGTTTGACCTCAGACAGCGGTCTCCGGCCCCGCCCAGATCGGTATAAAAGGGAAAGTGTCCGCCGTCTCGGCATCAGTACCTCAGCTGACCATCCCCAGTCACACACACACCAACTCCCTCTCCTCAGCAGAATGAAGGTCTTTATTGTCGCCGCACTTCTGGCCGTCGCTGCCGCCGACAAGCTGCCGTCTGCCTACCAGGCCCCGTCTGCCTACCAGGCCCCGTCTGCCTACCAGGCCTCGTCTGCCTACCGTGCCCCGGCTGCCTACCAGGCCCCGGCTGCCTACAGCGCGCCTGCTGCTGCCTACAAGGAGCCCGAGTACGAGCCGGCACCGTACGCGTTCGACTACTCGGTCAGCGACTACGAGTCGGGCGCTAAGTTTGCCGCCGACGAGAGCAGCGACGGCAAGCAGACGTCCGGCTACTACACGGTGGCTCTGCCCGACGGCCGCGTGCAGACGGTCAAGTACACGGTGGACGACTACGCCGGCTACAACGCCGAGGTCACGTACGAGGGCGAGGCCCAGTACCCCGAGGAGCCCGTCTATAAGGCTGCTCCCGTCTACAAGGCTGCTCCCGTCTACAAGGCTGCTCCGGCTCCGGCTCCCGTGTACAAGGCTGCTCCGGCTCCGGCTCCCGTCTACGCCTACCGTCCCATCCAGAAGTACAGCAACTAAGTCATGTTTCTGACTCCTGGACCAATGTTGTGTGTACCACTGGCCAATATTTATCATGTGATTGTTCCGGTTGATGTTATTTATGGCGTGAACTGCAATACACATGAAACGCATCGACAGGAATATTTTTCGGAAGTGGTGATGTCGTTTCAGCCATGTAATAACGTAGCTTCTTAGGTCACAACATCCCACGAAACTTTCTTCTACACTCACAAAATCGCTACACACGACCCGGGTGTCAACTCCTGCCACAGGGGTTAATTTGGAAATTTACTCATGCATGGGGTGTCATTGTTGATGCTTCGCTATCTACACCCATGTCAGACACCTGCGTGGTGTGTCAGTGCCGACCACCATCGCATTGTGTGTTCGTTACCGCTGCATGGGGTGTCGAGGTGACGCAATACTCATGCGGGGGGTGCCGATTGACGCCTCAGCCGGGCGTATTGCAGGAGTTCGTTCACCACTGGGAGAGGGGTGACGATCGCCGCTGCTTGGGGTGTCGTGACGTATGCGCGGTGCCCATATGGACCGCTAGATGTCGTAACGTGAGCAAACGCGCGGAAACGGGAGAGAGCGGCGGATAACCGAAGCGCAGTCAGCTGACACTTTACGACTTCTGGCGGTGGATATGGGCACCGGCGATTTGACGCGTTTTCGGGGTGGCGCTTTCGTGCGGTTTGGTGACGTTCTCACACCATTTTGTTCGCGTATGCAGAACGTGGAGAGGTGCGCAGAAGTTGGACAATGTTGAACTTTCTTGTCCGTTATTGTCGGTTCCACCTGTCCTGCTGTTGGAAGTGAAGTTTCCTGTTTGTATTTTCGTTTACATAATCGAGGTGGGTACATTTGGTTATTTGAGTTCGATTTGAATGTTGAAGGTTAATTCAAATTTGAATATGGTTGAAGCCAAACATTTGCTTCTGATGAATCAGAATCCTGATGCTATTCCAATGGCTCAGGCTCAATTTGATTATTGTAATATCATTTACCTATAGGTTAATGATATAAATTCAGACTGGTTATTGATTCAGCTTTTGTATTTACCTATAGGTTAATGATATAAATTCAGACTGGTTATTGATTCAACTTTTTTTTTAGAACGATTCAATCATGATTCATTTAGGAATTTGAATGATTCAATCACTGTTTGATTCACAGATACAATTTTGAGAATTGATTCCTTCCGATTCAAAGAATCAAAACAAATATTTTAATCGATTCACGTTTGATTCAACATTTAAATATATAATGTAAATTTATGTCAAATCAATACAAATATTAACATGCCTATATATGATCATTAAAACATTGTTACAGAAATAGTATTTTAGTATAAATGAATGTAGCCACTGGGACTGCATGTATTTGCACAATTTACCAGTGTACTTGTATTGTTAAGAATCGTTACATATTTTGATTCAATCAGCCTTGATTTGATGCGGGTTTTGATTCAATCACGATTCACGAATCAAAAGATCTGGTCGTGGATCAATAATTTTTGATGATTCAATGAATTTTGATTGAACGATTCCAATCTCGATTCAATCAGTGTCGAATCAATACACCGTCTGATATTGATATTGCAAGGCAACTTCATTAAAACAGGTCACACTTTTCACTTCATGCTACATTTTCATCAACAATTTGCAATTTTCAAACTGTTACCCCCCCACAATTAATGTGCATTTCAATACCTTACACCAGTTCCCACCCACTTGTTTTCAGATGATGAAGAGCAGGATGAACTCCAAATTGAAATGGTACACACACAAATATGAATGCCGCAAGGCGCGCCCCAGCGCGAGTGCGAGATTCAGGAGGACTTATTCATGCGAGCTTATTACTGCCAAGATACCCAGTTAGTGAGTTTTTCCGTTCACTGATAATCCAGTGCATTGATCGTTGTTGTGCTGTGCCCTGTTTGTACGCTCAATAAACACTTTTCCATAACATCAACGCATTTATTGTGTTAGCGAGCAAACTCCTGCCCTCCGAGTCTTCAAAACGATAACACGATTTCACGCATTCATGCCGTAATGCAACGTTCGACGCTACTCAACGTCATCTACTCAGGTACGAACAATTAGCAAAACCAGTCCTAGCCATCAGCAGCAACTCCCAGCTTCAGCACGTGACGGGCCTGCTCGCGGCAGTGGAGCCAGGCTGGCTGCACCGACGGCCGGTGGCGGCACCGCGGGCGCCGAGCGCTGTCGAACCAGCAGCCGACCTCAGCGCTGCCGCTGTACTCGACCGCGCGCCGCCGCCGGCGGCACAGTCACGCACAGTCACAACGGCGTAGCGCCCATCCCGATTTGAGAAGACCACGGACGGCAGCAGCTTCAGCGCCAGCTAGGCCACTCCGACTTTGACATCACTCTGAAATGCCCAGCTCACCGCGACGGACCACGGGATCCTGCCAGGGTACTGTCCCCTCCGGTGACGATAACTAATCCGCGAATCGATCCCTCAGCGCCATAGCGTCCAGAGCAGTGTTGTTGGAGCCGAGCCGTCGGGGGGCACCCAAGCGCGCCAGCTGCCTCCGACTGCAACCGTCACGCGCCTCTTCGCAACTGGCCGTCGTGCTCGACATCCACGTCGTCCGGGCCGATGTAGGACAGCGAGTCGGTGGACATTGATGTGCCTGCCATCTATCGCACCTGAAACCAGATACAGCACAATGCTATTAGATATAGTATGAAATATGTTACTACACCTGCGCTATAAACATCAGACTGGTCACTGGTACCACTGGACTGGTACCATCAGACTGGATTGGTACTTGGAAAGTAAAAATTCCTGATTTGTAATAAATATTAAATCCTTGAGGAAAATGTAATTTTATTTTCGCTACAATGTTGGTTAGATCAGGTGAAAAGAGCAAATTTCAAGAACCAAAAATGAAGAGATTCATTATTTGTTTTACCCCAAAAGTCCAGAAAATGGCCAAAATTCCAAGGTTGGCTCAGCATACAGCTCACTGTACAGCTCAGCGCACAGCTCAGCGCAAAGCTCAGCATACTGTTCAGCGTACACGCTCAGCGTACTGCTCAGTGTACGCTCAGTGTACGCTAAATTCCAAGAACAAAAAATGAAGAGATTCATGATTTGTTTTACCCCAAAAGTCCATAAAATGGCCAAAATTCCAAGGTTGGCTCAGCATACAGCTCACTGTACAGCTCAGCGCACATCTCAGCGCAAAGCTCAGCATACTGTTCAGCGTACACGATCAGCGTACTGCTCAGTGTACGCTCAGTGTACGCTAAATTCCAAGAACAAAAAATGAAGAGATTCATGATTTGTTTTACGCCAAAAGTTCATACAATGGCCAAAATTCCAAGGTTGGCTCAGCATACAGCTCACTGTACAGCTCAGCGCACAGCTCAGCGTACGGCTCAGCGCAAAGCTCAGCATACTGTTCAGCGTACAGCTCAGCGTACTGCTCAGTGTACGCCGTACAGCTCACTGTACCGCTCAGCGTACTGCTCAGCCACCAGACAGGTGCAGCTATCAATGTAAAATTACAACACCTATTCCAAGACTTTATAAACAGGGTGAAAATCAACCTTTGTTACAACATGACACTGGGCAGGAAACATTTGTGTTTACATACCCAAGCGGTGTGGAAGTGCCACCTCTCCCCAAACTCTTTGGCAATGGCCAGCCAGCCTTCCTGCGTTGGCGGCTTCATCTCATTCGTTGCCAGCTCATCCCAACGCACAGACCTTGATGATATTGCTTGGTGTGGCTCGTCCAACCCGGAAGGACCTTGCTATATCCCGCTGGCTCTGGCCACTTGCCAGGTACCTGCATAGAAAGAGAACCACAAATATCTGTCACACTTAATAGCAATCCACATCTAGTTATTTGTTTAAATTGTATCTTATACCAGGATCACTGATTATAGCTTCAGACCACCCATGAATGGAAACAACGAACGGAGGGCGGCAAAATTGACAAAATGTGTTACATGGTTGATGGAGTCCCTTAACTTGTACATCAATTCATTAATGATAGGTTGGTTACTCACCTCACAGTCAATGCCAGCCTCTCTGCAGGTGTGATAGGCTGCCTGAATGTGGTGGTCTGCCGTTGCAGCCGATGCCCAACCAGCAACATGATCCATCTCGACCATCTTC
Organism: Chirona hameri; assembly: GCA_036785665.1. Taxonomy (NCBI): domain Eukaryota; kingdom Metazoa; phylum Arthropoda; class Thecostraca; order Balanomorpha; family Balanidae; genus Chirona; species Chirona hameri. The sequence goes on along the minus strand of JAXIVJ010008831.1, from coordinate 2,443 downwards.
ATCGCCCTCACGAGTCACCACACTCCAAAAGCAAAAGGAGACCAAAGCTTCCTTTTTGTTCATTTTGGGCCACCAAAAGCTTCCTTTTTGCTTATTTTGGGCCACAAAAGATGACGAAAAAAGGAGATATGTCCCGATAGCCTATCCTTATCGATATACTCTTCCAGTTCCAACCGCGCCACATTTGTCGAAAGCGGAGTTTTCGGACGATCCCCTGACGATATCGCCCCATGTTGCCAGATCGAAATTGGAATGTTGACGGTGTTGCCAAATCTAGCGATGTTCAATCCTTGCGCAAAAGTCATCAGACCGCCGCTTTCTCCCGTTTTCCAACGTTCCCATCTCTGTTGGTCCATATGGGCACCGCGCAATAGACGCACGCAGACGGCGGCGCGGCCTTGGCTCCGCGCGCACATCACCGCCGGCCGGCCGCGCCGCCGCGCCGGGCCAGTTGGGTTGTGACCTTGGCCGCGACGGGTTGTGCATTGTGCGTGCGTCGACCGTTGTCAGTGTTCAAGTTGCCGTTGAGTTGCGAAAAACTGTCAATCGTGCTGTCGTGATCGGAGTTAGAAGTACCTAATTGTGAGTTGTGAGTGCGTTCTTTCTTGTGTTCTTTTGATCTTATAAACGTAGTTAGTTGTGAATTTGTGATCGTTAAACATTAGGAATGATAGCGTATATATGTTTCGTGCCCTCCCGTCACAACCAATTGTATTGCTTATCCGGTCGGAGCTGCACCAACCAAGCTTCTATAAACATATGAATATACGTAGCTGACTGTTATCCATAGTAACTATGATGATCCATAGTAATCATAATTTATGAGTATGCTTGATGATGCTGATTTGTGATGCTGATGTTGATACATGGATCTGTTTACAATAATTAACGGTTTTGTTAATACAATGGTTTTGAACGAAAATGTACTAATTTGTAGTTGCTCAGATTGGGAAGAATGGCGCGAGTGGTCAGAGCAGGTCAGAGTGCTCAGATTGGCATGAGTCTTGCGAGTTGCGACACGTCTCTGAGCCGGCGCCCGGCGGCGGCCGCCGTCCGCCATGCGTCTACGTCACGACACCCCAAGCAGCGGCGATCGTTAAACCTCTCCCAGTGGTGAACGAACTCCTGCAATACGCCCGGCTGAGGCGTCAATCGACACCCCCCGCATGAGTATTGCGACACCTCGACACCCCATGCAGCGGTGACGTTACGCCTTTCCCAATGGTAAACGAACTACCGCAATACGCCCGGCTGAGGCGTCAATCGACACCCCACGCATGACTATTGCGACACCTCGACACCCCATGCAGCGGTTATCAAGGGTGTTCCGTTAAACCTATACACCCCATGCAGCGGCGATCACGGTTGTTCCGGTACACCTCCCTGAGTGCTGAACAAAACACCTTCCAGGCGACGTATTTTAGGATGTGTGGGCATCACACGGGCTAGGGGTGTTGACACCCTGCGCAGGTGTTGATTTTTAGTGAGTGTAGATGATGAAGAGCTAGGCGTGTTATTTGTTGTCAAGTTGAAAAACATCAAATTAGTTCAAATTTCAAGCCGAAAAAAAAGTTAAAAATGATCTTGTTTTGGTTACTGATGCACGGATAAGTAATGTTCACGCTCATTCGTGCTCGCAAAACCGCTGTACTGAAACAGGGGACTGAATTATGCTTGAAACAGCTTCGGGTGAGTTTAATACGCTAGCAAGACAGGTTACCAATGCCTCGTGATGAATACAGGCAAAAACAAATGAGAACAAAGCGAAGCAAAGCAAAAACGCGCTCTACAACAGCACATAGGACGACAGTATTCGGACAAAAGGTCAAATGGCAAAAGATAAACGGATGTTCAGTCATGTGACATCAGGTCAAAAGTCATAAAGTCATAAAAGTCAAGGGGTAAAACTTAACATAGACAAAATTAAAAGGTGGAAAAATCAAAAGGGACAGAAAATTAATAACTGCTTCACAAATGTTAAAAAAGGTTTAACTCTACTCCCTGCTGGGGTAGATTCTGCCCCCCCCCCGGTGATTTTTACTTTCCGCTTCTCAACTGTTAGGCATAGTATCCTGAAACTTTGTGACTTTCCAAAAAATTGAATGGCGAGTGTTGTGTCAAAAGTTTGAAAAAATTGGTCTAGCAGATGCGGTTCCAGGCTCCTGTTTTGGGGAGGGTGTTAACGAATGCGGTTTTGCGGCGCATACTTCCTTCGTGGTTTGCAGTGCAATAAATGCGTCATAAAAATTTCAATGCAATATGCATCATAGATACTGGGATTACACATATTTTTGGGCCAGAGGCGCACTCAGAATAACAAATGGGAGGCGATACCCACCCTCAAATTAGGTCCAACTTCAAATTAGTAAGATGACAAAAGCATTACGCGCATGGTGCCCCCATGTTTTTTTTTCTCTCCTGGATCCGCATATGTGCAATTTAT
>JAXIVJ010008830.1:2500-47500 GCA_036785665.1 Chirona hameri | reverse complement strand
AACACAGGACCAGTAACATTAGGTACTACTCAGTGGTGGCGGACAAGGGGTGGGGGGGGGGGGGGCAGAGGAGGCAGCTACCCGCCCACTCAAGAAGTTGGGGGGGGGACATATGATCTTGCCTCCCCCATAAATTTGTAAGAGGGACCCTCCAAGAAGTTGGTTCGATTTTTCCTTTTGACTGAAACAATGGCCCAGGGCCCCGATGTGCCCCCAGGCAGCCTGAGGGGCCTTCTAAGGCTGATAGAAGGCCCTCAGTCGGCCTGAGGGGGACCCTCGGTAGGCCATGAGGCAGAGGGGCCCTTAGAAGGCCTGAGACTTCAATATGGGCCTGTCCGACGTTTTTGTGCGACCATTTAGAGGCCCTGCAAAATATAGTGGTCTAAATCCGGAGATACCATTTCGCAGCATTTTTTTTGGGGGGGGGGGCCTTTGACGGTGGGAGGGGGCCCTTTTGCCGAGGGGCCCGCCCTGGGTTTCCTTGCACCTACATCCGAAAATACGATCCGCCGCCACTGGTACTACCAGTGGCGTAGCCAGGGGGGGGGGGGCAAAAGGGCCATGCCCCCCACCCCCCCCCCCCCCCCCCCCCCCCCCCTGGAGGCCAGGCGGGCCCCTCTGGCGACCGAGCGAGGGCCCCCTGGGGCCGAAGGCCCCAGTGTTTTGGATGGTGTCAGGTGCCCGCAAAACGCCTTATGTCGCATAAAGAACGTCCACGAACAAATCTAACACGAATAAATAACAGCATTTAAGAGCTGGTATTTATTTCGAGGGCCCCTCAGGCCTTCCCAGGGCCTCCAATTCCTTTCGAGGGCCCCTCAGACATTTCGAGGGCCCCCTCAGGCATTTCGAGGGCCTCTCAGGCCAGGCACGTAGCCAGGATTTCGTCCAGGGGGTGTGGGGGGGGGGGGGGTGGGGCGCCTCGAAAGGGCCCCTTCCCGAGCGTTAACCCCCCCCCCCAAACAAAAGGATATGAAAAACTCTACGGATTTGGGCCACTTTATTTTGTGAGGTTCAACTTTCCAGGGGCCCTCTGATCTGTCCAGGGGCCCTCTGGTCTGTCCAGGGGCCCTCCAGCCTGCTCAGGGGCCCTTCCGAGCTGGCCAGGGACTGCACTGGCTGCTTTTTCGCCCTGCCGACATCCTCAGGGGCCTCTCCGACCTGCCCAGGGGTCCTTCTGTGCTGGCCAGAGGCCCATTCGACGTAATCAGGTGCCATCTGACCTGCTCAGGGACCCTTTCGGTCTGGTCAGGGGCCCCTTTGACATGCACAGGGGCCCTTTGAACTTCCCAAGGGCCCTCTGGTCTGCCCAGGAGCCCTCCAGCCTTCTAAGGGGCCCTTCCAACCTGACAAGAGACTGCACTTTCTGTTTTGTCGCCTTGTCAACATGCTCAGAGGGGCCTTCGACCTGCCCTGGGGCCCCTCCGTGCTGACTAGGAGCCCATTCGGCATGTTCAGGGGCCCTTTTGGTCTGGTCAGGGGCCCCTCTGACATGCACAGGGGCCCTTTTAACTTCCCAGAGGCCCTCTGGTGCTGGTCTGTCCAGGGGCCCTCCAAGCCTGTTCAGGGGGTCCTTAACCCTATTTGTAACAGGGGAGGGGCGGATTCCGCCCCCCCCCCCCCTCATGTTTTTCGCAGATATCTCCAGAACGGCTGGGAGCAGGCCCATGCAATTTTGGGACTTTTCATAGAATTGAACTCCGCATTTGGAGTCAAAATTTTGACTTCTTAACCTGAACAGAGGCGGTTCCAGGGCACAGTTTTGGGTGGGTTCGGAGGCGACATTTGGCGATAATACGGAAATGCGATCTTCACGGCTTCTTCCTAACTGCATCAAGTATGAAGGGGTTACATCGGCTTACGGTGATTGCAACAAGTGCAAATTAGTTGATGTTAATGAAATATCATAAAAATTGCATGGCAGAGGCGGTTTCAGGGGCTTGAAAAGGGAGGGGGTTCCAGAAAGTATTCAATGCTTGGCGGAAAGCCAATAGAGCAATGTAGGGGGCATTTATAGCTATCAAGATTTGAAAGATAGCTTCTGCTTCCATTATTTGCATAATTTATTACATAAAGAGTTTCAGGGGCGTGTTCAGGAACATGAAAAGGGGGGTGACTGGCATGGTGATGACGATATGCCAGTGATAACGGCGCAATATACGTTTAGCTTATAATAATATATGCACATATGAGACCAGAAAAGGGAATACAGTAATTTTGTTGCAGAGGCGCGCTCAGGAATGGAAGAAAGGAGGGGCGAGAGCACTGACATAACATACTGCAGTTTTCGATGAATCACGCACCACAGGCTACTCTACGAACGATTATAAGATAATAGGCGAGTCCAGGTAGGGATCAAAAGGGGGTAAGCAATGTTAATTGAAGTCTTGTAAGTGAAATTGTCACTGTTGACTAGTTAGTATCATAATAGCGGAAATATACTTATCAAAAGGTCTTGCACCGCCCCAGTTTGGATCCTGGATACGCCTATGACTGAATTACAACATGCAAAAAGGAAACTAATCTACGGATCAGTAACCATATGTAATAGTGCTGGGTAGCAACTTGCCTGCGGTTAATACTTTTTCCCAATTGTACCCCCTTTTTTCACTAACCTCGGTACCGGCCTATGGCAAAAAAAAAAATGATTTATAACTGTTTTTTATAATGTCCCAATCACATACCATTTCATTTATTGACAAACAACATCAAAAAATGGTTTTATTACGTATTTTACTTCACCCCCATATGAGTGAACCCTGCATACGCCTATGATTTTTGAATTTTCAAACGTCACCGTCAATAGTCAAGTTTCCAATTCAATCTCTATCGAGTTCGCTATTAGTTGTGTTAAAATCGGTCTATAAACATGAAAGCTATGTGGATCAAAATACCACTAAATTTGTAGTTTTTGCCCCCCTGTTTGCCCCCCTAGTCCCAAAATTATATACTATATATTTTTTTCCAATGTAGATCGTGTTGAGGGGAATGAAAACACCGTTTCATTTTCGAAAATCGGACGGGTAGATCTCGAGATCTCCGGGGGGGGGCGGAATCCACCCCCCCCCCCCCTGTTACAAATAGGGGTAACCAGGAGCCTGTTACAAATAGGGTTAAGACCTTGGCAAGGGACTGCACTGGCTGCTTTGTCGCCCTGCTGACATGCTCAGGGGCTCTCGTGCCCTCTTCCCAGGGGGTCCCTCTGTGCTGGCTCCGGTGCTCATCTCGACGTGTCCAGGGGCCCTTTGACCCGCTCAGGGGCCCTTTTCGGCTTGTCCCAGGGGCCCTTCTGACATGTACAAGGGCTCTACTGAACGTCCAAGGGCCCTCTGGTCTTTCAGAAAGGGCCCTGGTGCCCCTAAAGAACCTCTGAAATGCTCTAAACTCTTAAAGACCACGCTTCGCCTAGTCCATGAGCGTGGTCTCGTCGGCCCTTTTCGGTGCGCTGTGCGCCCGAAAAGGGCCCGCCGGGCCTCCAGGGCGGGGGGGGGGCGGGTAGCCTCCCCCTTGGCTACGTGCCTGCCTCAGGCCTACCGAGTTAATGTTATCGACTTTTAAGCGTTGGTTACAAAATGATCTGTCCGACCTCCTATTTCCCTAAATATGGCAGTATTTGGTAGCATAGCCAACGAGCTACAATAACAGCGCAAGCCCTCATGTGGATGCGCGTGAAGTTATTGTGACGTTAGGACAAAATGTATTGGGGTCTGGACGTTTGGAAGAAGACGTTTGGGATGGGTGGTGGTGGTGGGGGGGGGGGGGGGCACGGAAGTTTTTTTTTAGGGGGAATCCCAAAGTCTCACATTTCTGAAAACTCATCGGATTTCGCTTGCTTATGCATTGATAGCTGATTTAAAACAAACTTCCTTAGATAAAGTTGCTTAGATTTTGTTATCAGGAAATGTGTACTTTTTGTGCTGATTTCAGGCGGTTTGATGGGTTTGATGGGATATAAATTTTTACCCCCAAACTCGAACCCTAGATCCGCCAGTGTGTGGGCCCCCAATTGGCTACGAGGGCCCCTCTGATCCCGTTTGCCCCCCCCCCCCCCCCCCCCCCCCTGGCCGAAATCCTGGCTACGCCCCTGGGTACTACTCATAATGGTGTCTCAAAACCTAAGTAATACCGATATCAGTCACATTGGTATGGATTTCTAGTCTGTTTATATAAGGTGACACAATCTATGGGTTTACGTCCTTGAAAAATACAAAAATATAGCTAACCTACTCTTACAGCATCTTATGTCGACAATTTTCGCAGATGTCCTCAGCAAAGAACGCACATATTTGGGTGTACATTTTAAGCTTACGAGGTATTCTGGGAAAATACTGCTATGTCGACCGATACAATTGTTATTTCAACTTTCATTTACACCTTTAAATATTGTCTTACGCTTCATAAAATTAAGTAAATGCATAAAAATGCATACGCACGCCCGTACATTGCCAGCGAACCAATATGGCGAACCCGTTGAAATGTAAACAAATGATTATCCCCCGGCTCACGTCATCACAACCTGACCAATCACCGTCGAGCTTACTCAAGACTGATTGGTTAATACTAGCTGATAGCTAAATATAGCTTATGAGCAGATCCGATAAACACTGCCAAGATGCTGGAAGTTGCTCGCGGTTATCACACTTTTTACCAATGTTGAAGGAGCGGAGCACACCGTTAGTTATAGTCAAGGCTATGTAAACCAGGTAGACCGCTCCGGCCGAAAAAGTGGCGACAACTCGTAATTTAGTTGCAACGACCCCGCAGCTGCAGTGACGCGGATGAGGGTCTCGCGGCCGGCCGGCCGGTCGCCTACGTAGGGTTAACGCGTAGACCCCTCCCTCTTTTTTGTCGCTTGGTTCCTTTGTTTGTCGGCTGATTTTTTAAAATTAAGATATCTATCTACCACAAATTAAGCGTTGTATTGGGTGCCGTTGCGAAAATTGCAATCCGACCCAAACTTTTTAAGTTATGGGCCGGAACAATTTGCTGCCCGGTGATTCCGGCCGGCCGCGTACTCTTGCCTTGTTTGTTTGTCCCGCTTGGTTCCTTCGTTTACCGGCCGATTGTTACACTTAAGATGTCTATATACCACAAATTATGCGATGTATTGGATGACTTTGGGAAAATCGCAATGCAACCCAATTTTTTTTATAAAGTTATGGGCCGGCAAATTCCACTGACCGGCGATTCCGGCCGGACCGCCGTACGTAAAACGCCAACGCGCACATTCCTCCGGTGTGTGTCGCCTGATTTCTTCATTTGCCGACCTATTGTTACAATTAAGATAACAATCTGTCACAAATTGAACGACGTATCTTATGCCGTTGAGAACATTGTCATCGGACTCAAACTATTTACATTTTGGGCCGGCAAAGTTAACCGTCCTTTGGCTCACGATGGCAGACCGGACAGCCACCACATACAATACTCAAACAGTGATAACACTCAAATAGTCTGAATTTAAATCATGCGGCCCATATTATGGCTAAGGAAAAATTGCACTAGGCTTACCTGATAAATCAAACAAAGTTGCTGATATAACAGTGGACAATTTGCGATGATAACGTCTGACAGTTCTTGGCAAAGGCCAAAGCATACCCACAAAATAGATATTCTCATCTTTTTTGACGAGTTTCATGAAAATCTGATTAGATAAGTCGATTGTCAAATGCATTCAAGCAATTCAAAGTAACTGTCTAAAATTACACTTCCCGCCCGCGTCTCCGCACCACACCATCCGCGCCCGATTTCGCTTGCTTATGCATTGATAGCTGATTTAAAACAAACTTTCCTTAGTAAAAGTTGCTTGGATTGTGTTCTATATCAGGAAATGTGTCAATTTTGCGCCGATTTCAGGTTTGTCGGGGGGAGGGGCATGGCCGCCATACCCTCCCCCCCTCCCCCTGGATCCGCTAGTGGGTGCCGCGGCGAGACGCAATGTGTTTTTGCCTGTAGAGACCAGTGCAGAAAATCCGAGATCTTTGGTCACAGCCCAGTCACGGCCACGGCATGAGCTGGCAAGTCACAGCTTTAGTCACGGCGCTGCAATGCTAACCCTATGGCGCTGGCCTCGCCAGTCACAGTTTCAGTCACGGCCGTGACCAGGTCTGGTCCCAGCGCTGGGACCATAATTCTGCAACTCTAGTTGCCTGGCAACGCACGCGCCAGGGCGCTGTACGTGGCAGGAGCTCTCCCGCCCCGTGCGGTCTGTAAATAGTAAATACGTCGCGTTACATCGCATCAGAATTAATTGACCTTTCACATATACATTTGTATAACTCTCAACGTTTTCTCAAACTAGGAAAAATCCTCGAAAAGCTCCTAGACACCCATGCCCTCCGCACGATGCCATGCAATTAACGTTACGTATGCAAATGATGTTCGGCTATTCTGACCCTCATCCTCGTCTTCAGCCGTCGACCAATGAGCGTGGAGAGTGTCAGACGCTGATTGGCCAAGAAGCTGTTGGCAGCAAAACCTGGCTCATGAGCAGATGCGTGAACAAGACCAAGCTGCGGACGTTGCTAATATTTGTCGCCCTTTTTCCCATGTTAAATAGGCGGAGCGGACCTCCCTGGTTATAGTTATCTTGAGTACACCTAGTTATAGTTATCTTGGAGTACACCCCCTGCCCTGAACCTTGGATTCCCCAACAACACGCGCACGTCGGTAGACAAAAGACAAGGCCAAGACAAGACGCGGTGATAAACATCAATAAGAGGTATGAGATACCTACCGTGCATTAATTAGAGCAGGGAACTGTTGAATTGAACAAAACTGCAAAAGTGTTCAGTTTGTGGGAGCAAATGCCTAAGTCTGTCCAAATTGCAAAAACTTGTCACTTTTGCTTTTGTCTTATCTGAAATTAGATATTTGTTTTAATGTAACTACTGTGGTTTCTTACATAGATCAGATTGGCACAGATACACTGGTGGATCCAGAACAAAACTGCAAAAGTGTTCAGTTTGTGGGAGAAAATGCCTAAGTCTGTCCAAATTGCAAAAACTTGTCACATTTGCTTCCTTGTGCATTATCAACTGAGCTAAAACAAACTGTGTGTAAATGTGCTTGAATTTTCCTTAGAATCTAAACATGTGTCAATTACTGGCAAATTGCAGTCATTTTGAGTGCTGGTTCAGGTTGCCCCCCTCCCACATGCCACACACACACACACACACACACACACACACACACACACACACACACACACACACACACACACACACACACACCCATTGGATCTGCTCTCACACAGATGATTTAAATAAAACTCCTTTTGTATTATATAGGGTAAAAAAATTACCCCCAGATATGTCCTAACACAGGACTTTCCATGCTTTTGGCGGTGTAGGTAGTGTGATAGCATCATCTACATCATGAATAGCATGAAGTCTGATGTATGGGCATGTCCAGTATTATGGCTGTCTACCCTACCCATCCAGTGCAAATAAATTGTGGTTGAAATTGTGTCTCCATTTAGGAGCTAATTAACATTAGCCACTCAATCTTAACCGATGATATTTACTATGTCCTCCCTCCTGATGGTGGCTGTTTGGGAGAGGCCGCTTGGGGGTCTGGGAAAAAGTCCTTCTGTATTTTGGTCACATGTTTTAAATGAAGGTTTACTTCATATTATTCTTGTTGTAAAACAGTGAGTTGGGATCCCAAGAGAGCTTATTTATGGTTTACTATAGAATGTTCACCATAAAAAGACATGTGACTGTAAAGGGAAAAATCCAAGATGGAGGCCAATTCCGCCCCAGGTGGCCTCTCCCGAACGGCCACCCTCCTGATCCCCTGGGCAGTTACTGTTGTTTGCTTTCTCTTAATGTTTTTTTTGTATTTTATTTTTTCTTTTGATAAATTTAGTCTGATTGTTTTTGAATGGATGGATTTCTGAGGTCAGGCACAGCTAAGCATAGCTTGTTGTGCAGGCCCTGACTCCACCACCCGATCAAGAAATTCCTGGTGTTTGGCAGAATTTAGAAGTGAAAGTTGTATGTGCCCGCCATACCTTGACACAGTCCGCCCCGCCCTCTGATGTCACCTGACCTTGAATGTGAACACTGCCACCAGCCACAGGCCATCCCAGTCGGGGGCATTTAGTGAGCGCTGAAGCGACTTAAACCCAGGCTGCCACTACTGGGTGAGGTCAGAAGCCCAGCGCTCTCCCAACTGAGCTACAGGGGCGGACTGATTGATACAACCATACCCTAGATACTTGTGTTCCTTTTGTTCTGCAGCCAATACAAATATTTGATAAAGGGTCTATGTAGCATTGTTGAGGAGAAACTCTTTGTCATCTTTTGCCAATAGTACCTACCTTTTACATTGTTTTACTAGCTCTCACCTTATGAGCAATAGAGCGCATGTGATTCAGCTTTTAGCTAATACAAATTTAGCATTGAGAGCATATTCAGTAATTCAGTTTTGTTTTGATGGTAAATATATAATGTTTTGACAGCAATAATCATTTTGTAATTGGTATCAATATATTTCATTGAGTTACTATGTCTTAAATTTGAAGCCTTATGACATCAAAGGTTTTGTGAATGTTTTACAGCCAAATTGAAATGGAAGGGCAAACTTAAAACCATTGTGGCAAAAGTGGTCATTTAGATGCCAGTGATGGCAATTATTTCTCCTCTTGGGAAATGTTGACTTCCTCAATTTGTGTCATGCTACTCTACAACTGCCCAATTATTTGTTGATCTTGACTGTCCTCAGGCAAGGCATATATAGGCCATGGTGACAATTTCACAATGTTATCATCCTTTGGTGGGTGAAGCTCAGTAGGAAGAGTAGGAATCAGTAGGAATTCAGTAGGAATTCATATAGTGTGACAAATGAAGAAATAGTTATATGAATGTGGCATGACCAATTGTCACCGGAATGCCCAGTGAGCTGAGTTTAGTCACACACTCGCAGGTTTCAGCTGTCTTATGTTGGTCATTAGGTGAGAAGGATAACTAGCACCACTTAACCAATAATTACTTTTGTTTATCCTCTGCTTCGCTAAGGTGACCAATCTTGTCTTTTTGAGTCTCAAAATTGCATAGTCTGTGATACTGGTGGATCCAGTGGTGGAATGGTGGATCCAGTAGTGGAATGGTGGATACAGTGGTGGAATGGTGGATTCAGTGGTGGAATGGTGGATCCAGTAGTGGAATGGTGGATCCAGTAGTGGAATGGTGGATCCAGTAGTGGAATGGTGGATACAGTGGTGGATACAGTGGCGGAATGGTGGATCTAGTGGTGGAATGGTGGATCCAGTAGTGGAATGGTGGATACAGTGGTGGAATGGTGGATCCAGTTGTGGAATTGTGGATCCAGTTGTGGAATTGTGGATCCAGTGGTGGAATGGTGGATCCAGTAATGGAATGGTGGATCCAGTGGTGGATCCAGTGTTGGAATGGTGGATTCAGTGGTTGCATGGTGGATCCAGTGGTGGAATGGTGGATCCAGAAGTTGACCAAGACTGTCATTGCCCCTCGAAAATTGAACAATTTCTGGATTTAAACAAATCCAAGTAACTTTTGCTATTGAAGGTGTGTTTTAAATCCAAATATATGCAGAAATAGATACATAAATAGATTTAAGAATGAAGTTCACAGAGTAATTAATAACAAAAGTTTTGACAATCTGTCATCAGAATACCTTCAGCATGAAAGTCATAAAAAGGGCGTATTTATCAGAACGTAGGTCATTAGCTGATAACCCTGTCAGATAACCAAGCGTCAATAGCAGGCAATGTTTGTGCAGGGCGGGTCCGGAGTCATAAAAAGGGCATATTGATCAGAACGTAGGTCATTAGCTGATAACCCTGTCAGATAACCAAGCGTCAATAGCAGGCAATGTTTGTGCAGGGCGGGTCCGGAGTCATAAAAAGGGCATATTGATCAGAACGTAGGTCATTAGCTGATAACCCTGTCAGATAACCAAGCGTCAATAGCAGGCAATGTTTGTGCAGGGCGGGTCCGGAGTCATAAAAAGGGCATATTGATCAGAACGTAGGTCATTAGCTGATAACCCTGTCAGATAACCAAGCGTCAATAGCAGGCAATGTTTGTGCAGGGCGGGTCCGGAGTCATAAAAAGGGCATATTGATCAGAACGTAGGTCATTAGCTGATAACCCTGTCAGATAACCAAGCGTCAATAGCAGGCAATGTTTGTGCAGGGCGGGTCCGGAGTCATAAAAAGGGCGTATTGATCAGAACGTAGGTCATTAGCTGATAACCCTGTCAGATAACCAAGCGTCAATATCAGGCAATGTTTGTGCAGGGCGGGTCCGGAGTCATAAAAAGGGCATATTGATCAGAACGTAGGTCATTAGCTGATAACCCTGTCAGATAACCAAGCGTCAATAGCAGGCAATGTTTGTGCAGGGCGGGTCCGGAGTCATAAAAAGGGCATATTGATCAGAACGTAGGTCATTAGCTGATAACCCTGTCAGATAACCAAGCGTCAATAGCAGGCAATGTTTGTGCAGCTGATTTTTAGTTGCACTTGCCTTCTCTTCAAGTTTTACCTCAGTGCTACTTTGGTTGGACATGCTAAGAATGACATTTCCTTGGTACCTTGGCTATCCAATTCCAATTTCAGCAGTTGATACTTGATACAATTTTATTTTTCAAGAAGTGATTCCAGGAATTCCTTTTTGAACTTGACATGACTAATATATTTTTAGATTGCTCTCTACAGTAATTGCTGCTGATTCTATCTGTTGCCATGTTCCAACTTAAAAAAGCAACCGACGACCTGAGTACCACGTCATCTACCGCCAGGTTTCGGCTCCAAGATGGCGACTAACGACCCTGCCGAGGACGAGCTCTCTATCCCGCGCGCCTCCATGAATAAGATGATCAAGGAGGTTTTGCCTCGTATCCGGGTGGCCAACGAGTCCCGCGAGCTCATCCTCAACTGTTGCAAGGAGTTTATTCTGCTGCTCTCGTCTGAGGCGAATGCTGTCTGTAACGAGCAGAACCGACGCACCATCAACCCTGACCACGTGCTCACCGGTGAGTTGTGTGACGAGCAGAACCGACGCACCATCAACCCTGACCACGTGCTCACCGGTTAGTTGGGTGACCCAGCAGATCGAGGGATCACCGTTGGGTCGCGACTCCGCCACTTAAGTTGAGTAGGAAGTTGAGTATTTGCTGAGTTGCCCGACTGTCATTAAAGGGACACTCCCACCTTCCCAAAAGTTGTCAAATGTACGCCGCTTGTGGTGCAAAATATGAAGTAATTGCTGCCGAACACGATTAAGACATTTGTTTCTCGCAAACAGTGCTCAATTTAATACAAAATTAAGTTTTAATATTTGGGTTGATGACGTCATATTGAGCTCTAGAGAGCTATACAGAAATCCTTTACGCTGCCAAAGTATGGCACAATGATTTCGAGACAATTATGGCGCTTTGAATACAAAACAACCCAATTACCAAACCATTTGAAACATGCAAATATCTCCAATTCTAACCTTAAAACAAGTCGACTATCATCACCATTTGGTAAAGAGAGTCGACGTCATCGGCTTTAGACCCCTATTCAAATAAACGTGGGGTTTATTCGTTACAATTTTCAAGACCAAGCTCGAATTTCTTTTTAATTAGGCTTATGTGGTTGTTTTAACTGCTACCCTACTTAATTGCAATGCAAATCCAACAACATGGCTATCTCAACTCAAAACTAATGTTAAGGTGGGAGTGTCCCTTTAAAGGGAGTGTGCCTACTGTTTTGGAATGTCAAAAATATTTGTCATACGGTAAGTAGCTGTTGGTTTGATTGTTGTATATGATGAAATTCACATCTGGAGCCCCTTTAGTTGAATTTTCACTTATATTGTTTTTTGTTTTTTTTCTTCGATATCTATAAAACGATCGCCACTATAGTGATGTTATGTAAAACGGCGCACATAAGACAATACAATTACGGTCACATCATGCAAGATAGAAAGACGAGTTTTGCACAGCACGTTCTTGCCACTGTGAACTTTATTATGTGCAAGTTTCGTAGCTCTAAATTGATATCTTCTTCAAAAAATGGCCATCGGCCATCATCGAAATGGCCATCATCGAAAAACATGATGGCCGTCCAGTTTCTGTTCGGCTGCTGTTATCAGCGTGCACGAGCTGTTTTGTTGAATTGCTATTGGCTGGCGCTAACAATATGCTAGCAGTTTAATCGATAGTTGCAGTGCTTCTAGTAGCGGAAGCCCTCTGGAGTCTACCCGATAACTTTTTGCTCCCAAGCAAATTCCTGGAGTCTTTGAATATCTCAGCAACTAGGGTGAATCTGGAGAAATGAAGTATTGGTTCAATTCAGAAAATTGTGTTCTATAGACCAGTGTCAATAACCCCAACTAAGCGATGTGAGTAGGCACACTCCCTTTAACCTGCCCTAGATGCTGTCTTTCAGGAGTGCAGTGTGACGCTATCTTCGCTCATGCATTCCTTTTTGAGGAGCAGTTAATAGTTTTGTTATTTGTGTGTGCTCAGTGGCGACAAAGTGCGCCGGTTACGCGATGGTTTCGTTTAATTTGCGTTGCAAGAATGTGACACGTTGTCGAACTTGCTGTATGGGGGCGACACCTGGCTCGGTAATTCAGGGTTTGCTGTTTGTTTATTTTTCCTAATAAACAAACACAAACAAACAGTTCGTGAACAGATGTGTTCATGAACAAATGACGTCATCAGCTTAAAATAAATAAACAAACAACGAACAGTTCACGAACGTTCACGAACTGTTCATGAACAACTCAAATTAATTAATAGATCACCTATTTCGTGGCAAGGAAAGCTCATTTAGAAGCGATACAGACATTTGTGTTGTGTTTTTATTATAAGAAAACTTTTTAAAGTTCCTCCACAAACATTGTAGACTAGACAAGCGCATCAGTGTAGCAGATGTAGGCTGACTCACGGTTGTCGACAGTGACTCCGCCACTTACGAATAACTGTGGGACGTCAGCGTCTTAAAGGCGATTATTCCCATGCTACGATCAAAGGCCTATCGATTGAGTCTGAAAAATACGGGTGCATTACCCAGCCCTCTTGGTTTCGACGCTCGTGGTGATTGAGTTTCACAATACATGCCTCCTTGAAAACTTTTATTTTGTCTCAAATAAATATTTAACTACCGAGCGGGCGCGAAGCGCCCGTGAGGTTTCTCGTCAACATTATACATTAATACATTAAATGCATAGGCAAATTATAATTAGTTTTATCATTTATGACCTCTTCCTCGAAATTGAAATATAATAGTACCAAAAAACGTTATATTAATATTTCGATCACAGATCTTCATCAGAAATTATACATTACCAAAACGACAATAATCAGAATACCGTAATTGTCGTTTTGGTAATGTATAATTTCTGATGAAGATCTGTGATCGAAATATTAATATAACGTTTTTTGGTACTATTATATTTTAATTTCGAGGAAGAGGTCATAAATGATAAAACTAATTATAATTTGCCTATACAATATGTTCCTCGCACAAGCACTAACCAATATAAAGAACATTAAATGCATACATTAATTACATGTATTTAACAACATATTCTGACCTCAGTGAGTCTTAAATTGGATCACACTAAAAGCTGGAGTTTTTGCAGTAGTTGGCCGCAAGTGAGCCAGGGTGTTATGACGTGGCGGGCGGTTCACTTTATTCAAGATAATGCTGTCTTTCATGAAAGACAGCATGAAAGCGCATGCATGCGCTTTCATTTCAAAATTTAGCGTTAACTGGTACCATTTGCTTGCGACGTCATAACACCCTGTCTCACAAGCGGTCCCTGGCGGCCAGCTGCTACGAAAACTCCAGCTTTTAGTGTGAGCCCTTAAATTGATGGTAAATTTAAGTCTGCTATTATTAATTTAAGCCGGTTTAAACCAGCTTAAATGAATAAAATTCACTGGCTGGCATAAACTTAACTTAAGCCGGTTTTTTCCAACCCCGATATATACGGCTTTCTAAAATTGTGTTTCAAAATATGCATGGAAAAGGGAACTGCGGGCCACAGGAGGTTTCAAACCTATTTATCTTTTCTGATTTCCAGTACAAGAATCGGCCAAACATCCCGCTGAACTCTTATCCAACTTTGGAAAATTCCCATGTTCGTGAAAATATGACTAACCAACACCTGCTCCGGTAATACCATGTAGTTACGCCCCCCCCCCACCCCCCCCCCCCCCCCCCCACCATCTCCAACTGCTGGTGACAGGCTTATGGTAGAACATAGAACCTATCATACTTAACCCTATTTGTAACAGGCTCCTGGTTACCCCTATTTGTAACAGGGGGGGGGGGGGCGGATTCCGCCCCCCGGAGATCTCGAGATCTACCCGTCCGATTTTCAAAAATGAAACGGTGTTTGGTTCCGCTCAACACGATCTACATTTCTAAATAATAATACAAAATCTAAATTTTTGATAGGGGGGCAACAGGGGGGCAAAAACTACAAATTTTAGTGGTATTTTTGATCAAACATAGCTGTCATGTTTATTAACCGATTTTAACACAACTAATAGCAATCGATAGAGATTGAATTGGAAATTGATATATGACGGTGACGTTTGAAAATTCAAAAATCATAGGCGTGTGCAGGTCACTCAATATGGGGGTGAAGTAAATGCGTGATAAAATCATTTTTTGATGTTTTTTATAAATGAAATGGTATGTGATTGTGACATTAGACAAAACAGTTATAAATAATATTTTTTTGCCATAGGCGGTACCAGGTTAGTGAAAAAGGGCGGTAAAATTGGAAAACAATATTAACCGCAGATAATTTGCTACCCAGCACTATAAATGTGTTACTGATCGTAGATAGTCCCTTTTTGCATGTTGTACTTCATTATAGGCGTATCCAGGATCCAAACTGGGGCGGCGCAAGACCTTTTGATAAGTATATTATCCGCTATTATGATACTAACTAGTCAACAGTGACTATTCCACTTACAACTTCAATTAACATTGCTTACCCCCCTTTGTACCCTACCTGGACTCGCCTATTATCTTATAATCGTTCGTAGAGTACCCTGTGGTGCGTTTTTCATCCGAAAACAGCAGTATGTTATGTCATTGTACGCCCATGCCTCTTAGTTTCCTTGCAATAATATAAACCCCTTTCTTCCATTCCTGAGCGCGCCTCTGCAAACAAAAAAAAATACTTTATTCCCTTTTATGGCCTCATATGTGCATATATCATTATAAGCTAACCATCTATTGCGCCGTTATCGCTGGCATATCGTCATCACCATGCCAGTCACCCCTCTTTTCATGTGCCTGAACACGCCCCTGAAACTCTATATGTAATAAATTATGCAAATAATGGAAGCAGAAGCTATTTTTTACATCTTGATAGCTATTAATGCTCCTTACATTGCTATATTGGCTTCCCGCCAAGCATTGAATACTTCCAGGAACCCCCCCCCCCTTTTCAAGCCCCTGAAACCGCCTCTGCCATGCAATTTGTATGATATTTAATTAACATCAACTAATTTGCACTTGTTGCAATCACCGTAAACCGATGCAACTCCTTCATACTTGAGGCAGTTAGGAAGAAACCGTGAAGATCGCATTCCGTATTATCGCCAAATGTCGCCTCCGAACCCACACAAAAATGTGCCCTGGAACCGCCTCTGTTCAGGTTAAGAACTCAAAATTTTGACTCCAAATGCGGTATTCAATTCTAGGAAAAGTCCCAAAATTGCATGGGCCTACTCCCAGCCGTTCTGGAGATATCTGCGAAGAACATGAGGGGGGGGGGCGGAATCCGCCCCCCCCCCCCCTGTTACAAATGGGGTTAAGGATACAAAGTCAGTCAAAAATATAGATATTGCTTTGAAATTGGGTTTGGGCATCGTCCATACTTGGTTCTCCAATATGTTTTCCGGTTTTTGCATATGTTTGAAAATTTGGCTTTTTGTGAATTTTTTCTTAAAAAAAATGTTTTTTCATCAAAAAATCAAAATTTGCAAATAGCAAAAACCGGATGATATATTGAAGGACCAAGTATGAACGATGCCCGAACCGAATATCAAAGCAATATCTATATTTTGACTGACTTATGTCTCCCTAAGTTGAAGTATGATAGGTCTACCATTCAAGGTTCAACCATACGCTGCAGACAGCCGCAACACTAAACACGTACCTACCACTACACATGGTCTGACAATTGTTTTGATGTTTTGCTTTCTCGCTTAGTCTATCACAATTCGGTATCCATCAACCAATTTAAAGGAAATAGTTCACCTTCAACATTAGTTTTAAACTGAGATAGCAGTTTTGTAGCCCGTGTTGGGAAACTCCTATCTGCAAGTTTTCTTGAATGAAAAGACTCTCCAGCCGAATATATTTGAGTTTTTGGCGAAGGAATGCGGTGCTGGCGAAAGAATGTTGTACTGGTTCTAGCCCGGGCAGAGGCTATACCATCAGCCAATCAGCTTGCAGCTGGTGCTAGCAAGCGAATCGCCGGCCGTCGGTTGGCACATCTCCAATGCGAGTCTATCTTTACGCGACTACTTTCGAATCTGATTGGCTGAACCATTTTTTACATTCGCGTGACGTCAGGACTCTGACTCAGAGAGTATGCATATAGTTTTGATAAACAATAAAAATGTATGGCCTTCTGTCCTGAATCGGCCCGATATCAGGCCATTTTTGACAATAGACAATATTAACAAATATAATCAAATCGTGTTGGGTAAAAATTTTCCAAGGTGAACTATTTTCTTTAAGTTTGACACGCTCACTTACCAGTTACCCCATCCACGAACAAACACTACGATATCACCGATCACCGAGCAACGTGGGGTTTCGCCGCGGGTACACGTAAACAAACTAAATATGGCGCACACTGGATTTCGTACGACGCTCACACCTAGTGGTAATATTTGAAATAATGTACATTTTAATAATAGTGAACTATTTTTAGATGTTTTCTCTTCTTCTTATGACAACAAAATGAAAATAAAAGTAGTATTCAAACCAAAGCTATCGGATGCCCTTTTTACAATATTTTGCTTGACACCTGGTGGAATTGACAAGAACTAAAGGTACCATAGTCTAACGTAAGTAATACGATTGGCTGCTATTTTTATGAGCACGAAACGACATTAAAGGAAATGTTCACCTTCGGAATTTTTTTCAGAACACGATTTTATTGTATTTTTGAATACGGTTTCTTTTTTTCTTTTTAAAAATGGTCCTACATCGCGCCAATTCAGAACAGAAGGTTGTAAATTATTGATTGTATGGTGTGCGTTATTGGTCTGCGCATGCTCCATGGCAGTGCTGGCACTTTCAGACGGTACGGTACATCATATATGCGCCGTATTCCTTCGCCAAAAAGTCAAATATCTTCGGCTGGAGAGTCTTTTTAGCCAAGAAAAGTTCCAGATAAGGATTTCTCAACACGGGCTACAAAACTGCTATTTCAGTTCAAAACCCATGTTGAAGGTGAACTATTTCCTTGAATAGTACTAATTTAGTCATTTCATACCAAAATAGTGAGCATGCTCCAAATAATTGAAGATGGGACAGCGAAATGTGAACTCAAATACTAAAAAAACTAAGTAATGTATATTTGTTCATGAACAGTTCATGAACGTTCGTGAACTGTTCATGAACAGCCATTTTGTCGTGAACAGATGACCTTGATAATGAAATTCGTAAACAATCAAATAAACAAACAAACATTGTTCATGAACTGTTTACGAACACTTATACAAACAGCAAACCCTGCGGTAATCCCTTCCCGTCCGTCCGGTGCAGTGACACCGCGCGCCACCTGTCGGCAGGTCTGGACAAGCTCGGCTTCTCCGATTACCGCCAGGAGGTTGAGGAGGTGGCGCGCCAGTGTAAGGACATCACTGCCAAGCGGCGGCGCCAGAGCACGCGCCTCGAGAACCTGGGCATCCCGGAGGAAGAGCTGCTTCGTCAGCAGCAGGAGCTGTTCGCGCGGGCCCGGCACGAGCAGATGCTGGCCGACCAACAGCACCTGCAGCAGGTTAGAAGAGGCGGGTGGGATGACTGGAAAGAACGGGACAGCACAGGCTGGCTGGTGGGCAGACAGAACGGGAGATGACAGGCTGGTGGACAGACAGAACGGGACAGGACAGGCTGGTGGGCAGACAGAACGGGAGAGGACAGGCTGGTGGGCAAACAGAAGGGACAGGCTGGTGGGCAGCCAGAACGGGACAGGCTGGTGGGCAAACAGAACGGGACAGGGCAGATTGGTGGGCAGACAGAACGGGAGAGGATATGCTGGTGGGCAGACAGAACGGGAGAGGACAGGCTGGTGGGCAGCCAGAACGGGACGGGACTGGCTGGTGGACAGACAGAACAGGACTGGACAGGCTGGTGGACAGACAGAACGGGACAGGACATGCTGGTGGGCAGCCAGAACAGGACTGGACAGGCTGGTGGACAGACATAACGGGACAGGGCAGGCTGGTGGGCAAACTATAACAGGACAGGCTGTTGGTGGGGTGACCAGACAAGCGGGTGGGTATGCGTGCCATATAACCATAACAGCTGTGGCGCGCTAAAAACCCCAAACATCATAATATCAGCAGGTGGGTGGGCAGACAGAACAGAACAGAATGTCATCCAACCCGCATGTATTGTATTTTGTGTGACTAAAGCAATATGTGACATTCCTTAGCTGGCACAGTCACCGGGGACCACCGTTTGCGTTTC
This sequence comes from Chirona hameri, assembly GCA_036785665.1. Taxonomy (NCBI): domain Eukaryota; kingdom Metazoa; phylum Arthropoda; class Thecostraca; order Balanomorpha; family Balanidae; genus Chirona; species Chirona hameri. The sequence continues at coordinate 28,788 of JAXIVJ010008830.1, read as the reverse complement.
TAAAACCTGACTATGGTTAGATTGTGCTGTCGACCCTGTTGCTTCCACTGGGAGCTGGCATCCACACTTCATATCCACCACGACTCTACCCCAGACGTGACACTCTGTACACCATCGATCTACGTAGCCCGGTAACCTGCAGACACGCTCTTTCCGTAACGCCGTGTGACCCGGTAACCTATCAGAACCATACCAGCATACATATTTTACCGCCCCCTGGGAGGGGACGCTGTGGGCTGGCGCCTGGCGGCCAGTACACCTTGTGTCGTCACCGCTTGCGGTGGACGCTGAACTACCGCCGTTTAGGCGGCGATGGGCCGACGCGGACCGCCAGCGCGGTCGCGGTCGATCGCCGCCGCCCATTACGGCGGCCCAACACATCGATGGGCGTGGCTATATGACGTCACCGGTGTTGCAACACGTGGCGCCTAGCCGCCGCGTCGCTGGGCGACCGGGCGGCCCACGCGGCTGGCCGCCCGTGGTGACGTCATCGGGGCTGGAAGGGTGATGTGTTTATGCAAGAAGAATACCGGCGCCGGCGGTCGATTGGGAGGGGGGGGGGGGGGCTGGTGTGACGTCGCTGAGGGAGTAGTGTTTTGATTCGGGTGGATTAATTGGAGGCGTTGTTATTGTTCTTTGTGACGGCGCAACTGGGTCATTGGCTGTTGGGAAGGCTTCCGAGGAATAGTGGCGTCCAGGCCACACATTGTACAGACGACCCTTCGGAGGGGGGGGGGGGGGGGGCGAACCCCGGTCTCTGGCGCGGGAAGCAATGATCCTGGCCTTGCGCTAGTGTGCCGCCTATTGATTGCAAACGGGGAGGGTATGACGACACAGTGCAGTTGTTTTTCCTCTGATGAATCGATAAGAAGTGCGCAGTTTTTAAGTGGGCTGGGACTGCCAGAAACGTGATAGTCCCTTCCTTGGTGTGCCGGGCAGTGCGTCTACCGTCTAAGTTTTCAGTTACCTTTCCACAGCTCGTTGGATTAAAGTAATGCTGACTTGACCTGCCTCGAGTAGCGTTGGCGTGTCTGGTGCGTTATGCCAGAGTTTTCTAACCGTGGACGTGATCGTATCTAGGCAGCGAAGCCATTGTGCGCTGCCACGTATGTTGGCCGCTGGGACTATTGATTTCCGTGATCAGGAAACATTGGGGATATTTAACGAGTAAAGCGTCGCTATCAAGTCCAGATTAGGCCATATTTGTCACGAGGAATGAGGTGGAAAACAGCTGATTCAGAAAAACGCATTCATTCCGAACTCCATTGAAACTGTAAAATGGCTGTCAGCAAGTCTGCATTTGCACTGTATTGATCTTGCATACGTCTAACGGTGATCCACTTTTACAGTAAATGTCAAGTTCGGTATGGCGTGATTGGGAATATAATGTGCAGTTTTACACAAGAGCAATGGAGTGTTAATAAGAGCAATGGTCACCCATGCAAAGTATTACAACTTTGCATTCTCTTGATTTCTCATTTAAGACCACAGTGACCTGAGTTGGGCTCAATATGCTTTACAGATTTGAATCTTGCCATACAGTGGGACTTATTCAAAATACCCATCAGTAACAATAAGGCAATTTCACCTCGACTTTTGCTGGCATTTGTCACAGCGTTTAACCGACCACCGGAGACCTGGAGAGCTGGTGAACGCTGCCTCGCGGTATCACCCTGTTCCCGTTTTGCAGCTGCAGGTGGACTCGGAGATGCACGCAGCGGTGCAGGCTGCGGCGGCCAACTCCGACGACGAGGACGACTACTCGTGATGTGACCTGACCTGACCCCAGGTCGAGGTGGTGTCTGGTGACCTGACCCAGGCCAGGGCTGGGGCCAGACACCGAGGTCCCGTGATGTGACCTGACCGGACCCCAGGTCGAGGTGGTGTCTGGTGACCTGATCCCAGGCCGGGGCTGGGACCTGCGACCTGACCCAGGCCGGGGCTGGGTCCAGACACCGAGGATCCGTGATGTGATGTGACCTGACCTGAGCCCAGGCCGGGGCTGGGACCTGCGACCTGATCCCAGGCCAGGGCTAGGTCCAGACACCGAGGATCCGCGATGTGACCTGACCTGACCCAGGCCGGGCTGGGACCTGCGACCTGACTGGGGCGTGGACCAGGTGCCTTGGTCCCGTGAGGTGATCTGAGCCCAGGCTGGGGGCAGGGACCAGGCGCCGAGAGGATTCGACCTGACCTGACGCACGTCGGGATAGGGACCAGGCGCCACAGGACGCCAGGTCTTCTGACCCCGTTGGCTGTCGCTCAGAACCGGGGAGCGAGCGATGAGCTCCGCTGCGGGCTGGGACCAGAAGACAATGGCCACACACCACATATCAGCCAGCCGGCCGGTCTGAGTACAGCAGGATAGTGGCTAGTCCTGCCTCGAGCGGCGGCCGTGATCTAGTGACAGGCGCGACCACCGACCGGTTGTGTCGGTCGCCTGAGCAGTGAGATTGGTGGCGCATCAGAGCGGTGTCCGACTCGCCGGCCGCCCTGCGTCTAGCCGCTGTGGAGTGCTGTGGCGGGGCCGTAATGGACGAACCGTGGCAGGTTTGGCTGGGCGGCGGGCGGCTGTGATCGGTGAAGGGACGCCAGTGGACGGCTCACGGTGTGTGCCGGTGGAGCATCGTGTCAGTGGCACCGTGTCACCGTGTCGCCGTGTAAGTGGCACCGTGTAAGTGGCACCGTGTCACCGTGTCAGTGGCACCGTGTCAGTGGCACCGTGTCAGTGGCACCGTGTCAGTGGCACCGTGTCAGTGGCACCGTGTCAGTGGCACCGTGTCAGTGGCACCGTGTCAGTGGCACCGTGTCAGTGGCACCGTGTCAGTGGCGCAGTGGCACCGTGGCAGTGGCACCGTGGCAGTGGCACCGTGGCAGTGGCACCGTGGCAGTGGCACCGTGGCAGTGGCACCGTGGCAGTGGCACCGTGTCATTGTCGAGTGTGTCTGTCACCGTGGCAGTGTCACCGTGTCAATGTCACCGTGGCAGTTGCACTGTGTCCGTGTCACCGTGTCAGCGTACCGTCAATGAGACTCGAAGCAGTCTTCCGGAGAGAGGTGCGGGACGGTCGTGATGGAATGTTGGATCGGTACTCTTCAGTGCAGTCCCGGATGTTGCCCGCCTGTGCCGACTGTCCGCGAGTTCCGCGAGTTCCGCGAGTTCCGCGAGTTCCGCTCAGCAGTAACGCATGGCATTGTGCCGGCGTCGCACCCAGGCTCGGACTGCATTGCTGTCGTGTCGTGGTGTGCGGCACATGAGGGATGGTCAGATTGTCGTCCCGGCGTCCCGGCGTCCCGGCGTCCCGGCGGTGCAAATAATGGTGTCCCTGCCACCTGCCACGTCCATTTGGTTGTTTGTCGTGCCGTGTGACCGCTCATGTCGTGCTTTGTACTGGTAATGCTATGTAATTATACAATGTTCATATTGGAATTATACAATGTTCATATTGGAATTATACAATGTTCATATTGGAATTTGTACAATAAATGCCCATTTACGTTCTTCTGTGTTTACCTACTCGTGGAAGGCTAAATACAAATATGTATGAACAAATCTCCTTTAGTCTTATTCTTCTTTGCTAATTTGTGTCATACATTTGTGTTGTGTAAATCAAATTAATAACATGTCAGCTAACAATTTGACGTCGAAACGTTATGGCAAGGGCGATGCAACGACGCACCGCTGTAACAACGTTATTTGGTAGACTCCCAGAAACGTCACAACTTTACATCACGACTTCGCCAAACGTTGCCACGACGTTCGCAAAACGGCACAACGTTACTTTTGGCAAACATGACTCACGTGATGAACGTGGTCGCTCATTCATCGCGGGCAGATGGTAAATAGGCACACTCAATTTAGGTCACTGTGCCAGCCACATTTGACATTGCAATGTGTTTTTGTTTCTCTCCAAAGTTACGAAAACAGCGTGACATCTTAATGGGGTAACGTTGCTGCGGCGTTTAACAGTAACGTTGCTGCGGCGTTTAAAAGTAACGTTGCTGCGGCGTTTAAAAGTAACGTTGCTGCGGCGTTTAAAAGTAACGTTGCTGCGGCGTTTAAAAGTAACGTTGCTGCGGCGTTTAAAAGTAACGTTGCTGCGGCGTTTAACAGTAACGTTGCTGCGGCGTTTAAAAGTAACGTTGCTGCGGCGTTTAAAAGTAACGCTGCTGCGGCGTTTAAAAGTAACGTTGCTGCGGCGTTTGAAAGTAACGTTTAGATCACTTTGCTCCCCACAACATTCACAACGTAGGATTCAAACTTCTTGTTTGACAACGTCGTCACGTCATCTCTTGCTGGGTCAGTGGTAAAATTACAACCACAGTTGTAAGAAACATATTCACTCATATTTATAAGGAAATAAATGTGCTTGCGCGGGAGAGTAGGGCATTTCTCTGGCATGCCTTAATTTTGTACTGCTTTTATTTGTAATGTTTATTTTTATTTTTTTCCCGAGAAGTGTTGTAAGCACAAGTAACGATAACCGATGTCATATTCAGTGGACCGCTTATGTCGAACCTTGCTGGCTGCCACCGTACCACGACACTCGAATGGACGCATCAACGAGAGTTGCCTCCCAGACTTCCCTTGCTGTGCTTCCGAGTACACTGCACCATTGCGGATGTGAAACCCTTGCGGAAAATCACCGCACTTGTCAAATGCATACTCATCACATCTGTAATGTTGGTGCAATATTCAATATTCTCTATTTATTACTCATATTTTGCATATTTTTGCAAATTTGCCTTCTCGAAGGTGCAGCGAAATGCAAAATATTGATCATACAGCAACCGTTTGTGCTCATACCGAGAGGCGGTGAGCAACGATTCGCGCGGTGCTGGCACATGCCGAACGCTTACACAGAGATTGCAGGGGCTGCATAGAGCTGCATAGTGAACACCGACTCACAGGACGCAGTTGATCTCTGGCCGGGTGGAGATTGACGGTAAACTGACCAGGCGTGACGCTGACGGGCAGTATCCCGCCTCAAACGACGGGGCTTTTGACGCGGCCACCGCGCCGGATTGCATGGCTTGCACAGACGGATTGCAAGCGTGACGTCACCACTGGGCACTCTGATTGCGCTGGTTATACACCAGACACGGGGGAGCGGATAGCCGGCGGGGGCGCCGCTGCACCGTCCAGGTCTGGAGCGGACTGCCGGCGGGGGACGCCGCTTCACCGTCCAGGTCTGCAGAGGACGGGTCGGAGTGCCCGAGCGGCGTCCAGCACCGACTGAGGACCGATTGAGGACAGATTGGGGACCGATTGAGGACCGATTGGGGACCGATTGGGGACCGATTGGGGACCGATTGGGGACGGTCTGGACGGATTGGGGACGGACTGGTGACGCTCCAGCTCTACGGCGGACGCTACTGCGGCTTGATGAAGCCGTCGTGGGAGATGCGGCTGGCGTAGCTGGACGTGCTGACTGCGCTGCCCGGGGTCGAGGATTTCTCGTGCATCTCGGACGCCAGCCGGGTGACGCGCGCGATGTCGGGCCGGCCGGCCGGCTCCGGCGTCAGACACTGGTCCACCAGGTCCCGGAACTGTGACACAACACAACACAGGTCAGGGACTGGTCCACCAGACACCGGAACTGTGACACAACTCAGGTCAGACACTGGTCCACCAGACACCGGAACTGTGACACAACTCAGGTCAGACACTGGTCCACCAGACTCCGGAACTGTGACACAACTCAGGTCAGACACTGGTCCACCAGACACCGGAACTGTGACACAACTCAGGTCAGACACTGGTCCACCAGACTCCGGAACTGTGACACAACTCAGGTCAGACACTGATCCACCAGACTCCGGAACTGTGACACAACTCAGGTCAGACACTGGTCCACCAGACTCCGGAACTGTGACACAACTCAGGTCAGACACTGGTCCACCAGACTCCGGAACTGTGACACAACTCAGGTCAGACACTGGTCCACCAGACTCCGGAACTGTGACACAACACAACATAGGTCAGACACTGGTCCACCAGACACCGGAACTGTGACACAACTCAGGTCAGACACTGGTCCACCAGACTCCGGAACTGTGACGCAGCACAACACAGGTCAGACACTGGTCCACCAGACACCGGAACTGTGACACAACACAACACAGGTCAGACACTGGTCCACCAGACACCGGAACTGTGACACAACTCAGGTCAGACACTGGTCCACCAGACTCCGGAACTGTGACACAACTCAGGTCAGACACTGGTCCACCAGACACCGGAACTGTGACACAACTCAGGTCAGACACTGGTCCACCAGACTCCGGAACTGTGACACAACACAGGTCAGACACTGGTCCACCAGACACCGGAACTGTGACACAACACAACACAGGTCAGACACTGGTCCACCAGACACCGGAACTGTGACACAACACAACACAGGTCAGACACTGGTCCACCAGACACCGGAACTGTGACACAACACAACACAGGTCATACACTGGTCCACCAGACACCGGAACTGTGACACAACACAACACAGGTCAGACACTGGTCCACCAGACTCCGGAACTGTGACACAACACAACACAGGTCAGACACTGGTCCACCAGACACCGGAACTGTGACACAACTCAGGTCAGACACTGGTCCACCAGACACCGGAACTGTGACGCAGCACAACACAGGTCAGACACTGGTCCACCAGACACCGGAACTGTGACACAACTCAGGTCAGACACTGGTCCAACAGACACCGGAACTGTGACACAACACAGGTCAGACACTGGTCCACCAGACACCGGAACTGTGACACAACTCAGGTCAGACACTGATCCACCAGACACCGGAACTGTGACACAACTCAGGTCAGACACTGGTCCACCAGACTCCGGAACTGTGACACAACACAGGTCAGACACTGGTCCACCAGACACCGGAACTGTGACACAACTCAGGTCAGACACTGATCCACCAGACACCGGAACTGTGACACAACTCAGGTCAGACACTGGTCCACCAGACACCGGAACTGTGACACAACTCAGGTCAGACACTGATCCACCAGACACCGGAACTGTGACACAACTCAGGTCAGACACTGGTCCACCAGACTCCGGAACTGTGACGCAACTCAGGTCAGACACTGGTCCACCAGACTCCGGAACTGTGACACAACACAGGTCAGACACTGGTCCACCAGACTCCGGAACTGTGACGCAACTCAGGTCAGACACTGATCCACCAGACACCGGAACTGTGACACAACTCAGGTCAGACACTGGTCCACCAGACACCGGAACTGTGACACAACACAGGTCAGACACTGGTCCACCAGGTCCCGGAACTGTGACACAACACAGGTCAGACACTGGTCCACCAGACACCGGAACTGTGACACAACACAACTCAGGTCAGACACTGGTCCACCAGACTCCGGAACTGTGACACAACTCAGGTCAGACACTGGTCCACCAGACACCGGAACTGTGACACAACACAGGTCAGACACTGGTCCACCAGACACCGGAACTGTGACACAACACAACACAGGTCAGACACTGGTCCACCAGACACCGGAACTGTGACACAACTCAGGTCAGACACTGGTCCACCAGACTCCGGAACTGTGACACAACTCAGGTCAGACACTGGTCCACCAGACACCGGAACTGTGACACAACACAACACAGGTCAGACACTGGTCCACCAGACACCGGAACTGTGACGCAGCACAGGTCAGACACTGGTCCACCAGACTCCGGAACTGTGACACAACTCAGGTCAGACACTGGTCCACCAGACTCCGGAACTGTGACACAACTCAGGTCAGACACTGGTCCACCAGACTCCGGAACTGTGACACAACTCAGGTCAGACACTGGTCCACCAGACTCCGGAACTGTGACACAACTCAGGTCAGACACTGGTCCACCAGACACCGGAACTGTGACACAACTCAGGTCAGACACTGGTCCACCAGACTCCGGAACTGTGACACAACTCAGGTCAGACACTGGTCCACCAGACTCCGGAACTGTGACACAACTCAGGTCAGACACTGGTCCACCAGACACCGGAACTGTGACACAACACAACACAGGTCAGACACTGGTCCACCAGACTCCGGAACTGTGACACAACTCAGGTCAGACACTGGTCCACCAGACACCGGAACTGTGACACAACACAACACAGGTCAGACACTGGTCCACCAGACTCCGGAACTGTGACACAACTCAGGTCAGACACTGGTCCACCAGACACCGGAACTGTGACACAACACAACACAGGTCAGACACTGGTCCACCAGACTCCGGAACTGTGACACAACTCAGGTCAGACACTGGTCCACCAGACACCGGAACTGTGACGTGACACAACACAGGTCAGACACTGGTCCACCAGACTCCGGAACTGTGACACAACTCAGGTCAGACACTGGTCCACCAGACTCCGGAACTGTGACACAACTCAGGTCAGACACTGGTCCACCAGACTCCGGAACTGTGACACAACTCAGGTCAGACACTGGTCCACCAGACACCGGAACTGTGACACAACACAACTCAGGTCAGACACTGGTCCACCAGACTCCGGAACTGTGACACAACTCAGGTCAGACACTGGTCCACCAGACTCCGGAACTGTGACGCAACTCAACACAGGTCAGACACTGGTCCACCAGACACCGGAACTGTGACACAACTCAGGTCAGACACTGGTCCACCAGACACCGGAACTGTGACACAACACAGGTCAGACACTGGTCCACCAGACACCGGAACTGTGACACAACACAGGTCAGACACTGGTCCACCAGACACCGGAACTGTGACACAACACAACACAGGTCAGACACTGGTCCACCAGACACCGGAACTGTGACACAACACAGGTCAGACACTGGTCCACCAGACACCGGAACTGTGACACAACTCAGGTCAGACACTGGTCCACCAGACTCCGGAACTGTGACACAACTCAGGTCAGACACTGGTCCACCAGACACCGGAACTGTGACACAACACAACACAGGTCAGACACTGGTCCACCAGACACCGGAACTGTGACGCAGCACAACACAGGTCAGACACTGGTCCACCAGACACCGGAACTGTGACACAACACAACTCAGGTCAGACACTGGTTCACCAGACTCCGGAACTGTGACACAACTCAGGTCAGACACTGGTCCACCAGACTCCGGAACTGTGACACAACTCAGGTCAGACACTGGTCCACCAGACTCCGGAACTGTGACACAACTCAGGTCAGACACTGATCCACCAGACTCCGGAACTGTGACACAACTCAGGTCAGACACTGATCCACCAGACTCCGGAACTGTGACACAACTCAGGTCAGACACTGGTCCACCAGACACCGGAACTGTGACACAACACAGGTCAGACACTGGTCCACCAGACACCGGAACTGTGACACAACTCAGGTCAGACACTGGTCCACCAGACACCGGAACTGTGACACAACACAACACAGGTCAGACACTGGTCCACCAGACTCCGGAACTGTGACGCAACACAGGTCAGACACTGGTCCACCAGACACCGGAACTGTGACACAACTCAGGTCAGACACTGATCCACCAGACACCGGAACTGTGACACAACTCAGGTCAGACACTGGTCCACCAGACTCCGGAACTGTGACACAACTCAGGTCAGACACTGGTCCACCAGACTCCGGAACTGTGACGCAACTCAACACAGGTCAGACACTGGTCCACCAGGTCCCGGAACTGTGACACAACACAGGTCAGACACTGGTCCACCAGACACCGGAACTGTGACACAACACAACACAGGTCAGACACTCGTCCATCAGACACCGGAACTGTGACACAACTCAGGTCAGACACTGGTCCACCAGACACCGGAATTGTGACACAACTCAGGTCAGACACTGGTCCACCAGACACCGGAACTGTGACACAACACAACACAGGTCAGACACTGGTCCACCAGACACCGGAACTGTGACACAACTCAGGTCAGACACTGGTCCACCAGACTCCGGAACTGTGACACAACTCAGGTCAGACACTGATCCACCAGACTCCGGAACTGTGACACAACTCAGGTCAGACACTGGTCCACCAGACTCCGGAACTGTGACACAACTCAGGTCAGACACTGGTCCACCAGACTCCGGAACTGTGACACAACTCAGGTCAGACACTGGTCCACCAGACTCCGGAACTGTGACACAACTCAGGTCAGACACTGGTCCACCAGACTCCGGAACTGTGACACAACTCAGGTCAGACACTGGTCCACCAGACTCCGGAACTGTGACACAACTCAGGTCAGACACTGGTCCACCAGACACCGGAACTGTGACACAACTCAGGTCAGACACTGGTCCACCAGACACCGGAACTGTGACACAACACAGGTCAGACACTGGTCCACCAGACACCGGAACTGTGACACAACACAGGTCAGACACTGGTCCACCAGACACCGGAACTGTGACACAACTCAGGTCAGACACTGGTCCACCAGACACCGGAACTGTGACACAACACAACTCAGGTCAGACACTGGTCCACCAGACTCCGGAACTGTGACACAACTCAGGTCAGACACTGATCCACCAGACTCCGGAACTGTGACACAACTCAGGTCAGACACTGGTCCACCAGACTCCGGAACTGTGACACAACTCAGGTCAGACACTGGTCCACCAGACTCCGGAACTGTGACACAACTCAGGTCAGACACTGGTCCACCAGACTCCGGAACTGTGACACAACTCAGGTCAGACACTGGTCCACCAGACTCCGGAACTGTGACACAACTCAGGTCAGACACTGGTCCACCAGACTCCGGAACTGTGACACAACTCAGGTCAGACACTGGTCCACCAGACTCCGGAACTGTGACACAACTCAGGTCAGACACTGGTCCACCAGACTCCGGAACTGTGACACAACTCAGGTCAGACACTGGTCCACCAGACTCCGGAACTGTGACACAACTCAGGTCAGACACTGGTCCACCAGACACCGGAACTGTGACACAACTCAGGTCAGACACTGGTCCACCAGACTCCGGAACTGTGACACAACTCAGGTCAGACACTGGTCCACCAGACACCGGAACTGTGACACAACACAGGTCAGACACTGGTCCACCAGACACCGGAACTGTGACGCAGCACAACACAGGTCAGGGACTGTGACACAGCAAACATGCCAGACGCTACGCTAGTAGTCCCCCAGTAATTATGTGCTATTGAGTGGTGAGGGTGACGCACGAAAAGTAACGCTTATTGATCTAAACTGACCGGGAAGGCCTGGCGACTTCCCATGGTTCCGGTCATAATGGCTGACGATACTCATCACTTCCGGCCGGAAATGGCCAATGCAGACCGCCTTATGCCGCCCTCCAGCCCCTTCCAACCCAGCTCAGTCACCCCTTTCACCGTCCAACGTGTCTCGTCCTGCTGAGCTCGGCGCCCTCACCCCCAGCTGAGCCAGACAACTCGCCCAGTCCCACCGATCCTCCACCTGTCTGAGCAGACCGGCACCCACCACGTCCGAGTAGTGATCTGAGGGCAGCGGCGGGTAGTCGCAGCTCTCGATCTTCTTGCAGAGCGAGTAGAGGGTCATCTTCTCGCCGAAGAAGGGTGACTGCAGTGCGGCCATCTCGTACAGGAGGCAGCCCAGAGACCAGATGTCCGACTTGAAGTTGTAGCCGCGCTCGTGGATCCGCTCGGGGGACATGTAGTACGGCGTTCCGACCAGCGTGATCAGCTCCGTGGTACACGTGCTGTGACGACAGCGGGCAGCCGGTCAGTCACTCAATCATTCAATCGTTCAATCGAATTAAATCATAGTGCCATTTAATCATTCAATCATTCAATCATTCAACAATTCCATGATTCTATCATTCCATGATTCCATGATTCCATCATACAGTAATTCAACCATTCAATCATTCCATAATTCCATCATTCCATCATTCCATCATTACATCATTCCATCATTCATTCAACCAGTCATTCAATCATTCAACCATTCAATCATTCAATCATTCAATCATTCAATCATTCAATCATTCAATCATGCAATCATTCAATCATTCAATCATTCAATCATTCAATTATTCAATTATTCAATCATTCAATCATTCAATCATTCAATCATTCAATCATTCAATCATTCAATCATTCAATCATTCAATCATTCAATCATTCAATTATGCAATCATTCAACCATTCAACTATGCAACCATTCAACCATTCCATTATGTAATCATTCAGCCGGTTAGAATACACCGAAAATTATTACACTAAACACTAAAAGGATAAGTTAGGACGTTCTGTGTAATTGCATACGCGAACAGTTAAATAATAATGACGTGGGGGGGTCGAATTGCTGGACTGAATTCCCCAGGGAATGCATGTCGAAGGGATATGCAATTACTTGCATGTAAACACGAAATAAGGCTTTAAAAAAATAGTGACGTAGCCCAACACTTCAGGCTTCAGGCACGCGCACCATATAAGAGTATCGCTTGCTTTAGTTTTGAAATGGATGTGAAAATTTAACACATTACACGTTAATGACAAGTCCTTTGGCCCGGCAATCGTCATTGACTGGCGTCTCAGCGAAGCGCCATTTACTGAGGGGGTAAACATTGTTAACTGGTTATCTTCCGAACCAATGCTCATATCGAGATGCGAAAGTCGGCAATCGACAAAGAAGGGCAAGGCGTATCTGAAGCGCTCATGAATTTTAAAAACTAAGTTGTGCAACTATAGTAGAACGAGAACGCACTTCTATGACATAGCATATATACCAGTCAAACGCCTTTTTGGGCGATGACGGAGCGGGCGCGCTCTGGTAAAGCTAAAACAGGTTTGAAATATGAAACGGTACGAAAGCACACGTAGTAACACATAGTCCTTGTAGTTCCTTTAGTCCTTCATAAAAATTGACAGGCCTCCATGCATGCTAACGTACAAATTAAGTTGCATTAAATTGTTCATGATCTCCTTTCTCGAATCCCCCAAAAGAGAGTACGTCCTGAGCGCTGCATGCTTCAGCGTATAAAAAAAAAATGTTCAGATTAATTACGAGCGAGCTCGTCCTTCCGTGGTAGATGGGGGAAAATCTGATTATGAGCGGCCTGGCCCGGCCCGTGGCGACGCTTTTGAGCTCATATCTCTGCAACCACACGTCCAATTGACAAGCGGACTTCTTTTCTGAGTAGCCACATCCAATCTACCCTGTTTGAGATCGGTGCTGACTCATGTGGGTGACTACCACTGCGCGAGGCGCGTGCCGCGTGAGAGGTGTTGAAAAATGTTTTCTCGCACAAACTCTGCAACGGCTGATCCAATTGTGTGCAAATTTGGTGTGTGGTTAGGGACCTCTTAGCCGCCACTTTCCCACAAGTCAGGGGTGGGGTGCCTCTGCACGTGCGCACGTGCACACCTCTATTATATATCTCAGGAACGGCTGAGCCGATTGTGCTTAAATTTGGTGTGTGGTTAGGGACCTCTCAGCCGCCACTTTCCCACAAGTCAGGGGTGGGGTGACTGCACGTACGCACGTGCACATCCCTATCCTATATCTCAGGAACGGCTGAGCCGATTGTGTTCAAATTTGGTGTGTGGTTAGGGACCTTTCGTCCGCCACTTTCCCACAAGTCAGGGGTGGGGTGCCTCTGTATGTGCGCACGTGCACACCCCTATTTTGTATCTCAGGAACTGCTGAGCCGCTTGTGTTCGAATTTGGCGCGTGGTTAGGGACCTCTCAGACGCCGCCTTTCCACATGTCAGGGATGGGGTGTATTTGCACGTGCGCACGTGCACACTCCTATTCTTTATCTCGGGAACGGCTGAGCCGATTGTGTTCAAAATTAGTGTGTGGTTAGGAACCTCTCAGCCCCCACCTTCCCACAAATCAAGGGTGGTTGCCTCTGCACGTGCGCACGTGCGCACCATTTTTGCATCTCAATAGATACTTGCCCGATCGAGTTGAAATTCCCCATACATTTCCTTCGCGCTCGCTCGTTCATTGCCAACTACGGCGCCTTACTGGTAATACCATTTTTGATCTAGAATGATTTTGGTTCATTTCGACATTTGGGTGTGCCACGCAGTGTCGTTCCACCCCTATCAGAACGCACTATACCAAAATAAAATGTATTTGATGGTCCTATCTAATGGTGAAAACACGGTCTCAATCGAAGCAGTGGTTGCAAAGTTATTAGCTTCCGAAAAGCGTCTGTATGGCCGGGTCGGGCCGTTTCGGGCCGGGTCAAATGTAAATTTGTCTAGTAAGTTGACGAGAGAAACCTCACGGGCGCTTCGCGCCCGCTCGGTAATAATTCATTCCGCAGACATATTCGTTCAGGCACGTCCGAAGGAATATGTTGTACGGAATACTCATGTGGGCCACCAATATTGCAGGATGACGTCAGCCGGATCAATATTGCAGGATGACGTCAGCCGGACCAATATTGCAGGATGACGTCAGCCGGACCAATATTGGAGGATGACGTCAGCCGGACCAATATTGCAGGATGACGTCAGCCGGACCAATATTGCAGGATGACGTCAGCCGGATCAATATTGCAGGATGACGTCAGCCGGACCAATATTGCAGGATGACGTCAGCCGGACCAATATTGCAGGATGACGTCAGCCGGACCAATATTGCAGGATGACGTCAGCCGGACCAATATTGCAGGATGACGTCAGCCGGACCAATATTGTAGGATGACGTCAGCCGCACCAATATTGCAGGATGACGTCAGCCGCACCAACATTACAGGATGACGTCAGCCGGAGAGGCAGACTGCGGCGCAGGTGCAAACTATACACATTAATGCAAATTATATGCCTACGGGACAAACACACCGAAGTTTTCTGAAAATAGAATAAACGTGCTAGCGCTCGGCCGTTAGCACAGCTGAGTTTCCGGCTATTAAATAAGTGAGCAGTGGCGGCCCTGCCACCTGGGCACTGCCCGGTCTAAAAATAACTAGGGTAGCTGACAAGACGCTGCTGTCTCACTAGAGGCAAAACGGGCGAGTACTCGGGAACAAGGCTGCGCGTGACGCAGACAACACGTTGGGCTTAACCCGGGCTGTGCCCGTCATATGTTAAGCTCTACGCTCAGAACACCTCCCGGAACACCTTACTCCCAGTGTAAGATACCCTACCTGAAATCGTATCGTTTCAGTCTGAGGAAACTTACCTAAAATATCGTCCCATCGTTGGTATCGTTCCTTACCTGAAGTACCGGCCCAGTCCGAGGTCCCCCAGTTTGACGACGCCTTCACCAGTCACGAACACATTCGCCGGTTTTATATCTGGAATGCAAATAACGTGCGATTTAGGCACCGCAATCAATGTGCGATGTGCACTTTTGATAGTTAAATTACAATTGAAACGGGAAAAATCGATAAAGTTACCTTATCTATTTTAACCTACTCTGACCCAAGGCTACTAGAGAATAGCTCTGACTCAGAAAATACCCAAGGCTCTGACCTAACTCAACTCCAACATTCTCAACAACCTATGACACCGATGGCAACTGTGGCGCTCGACTACTTTTGTATTACATAGGTCAGCCACACTGCAGTCTTTCCAGGCATTTCGGCCACTCCATGAAATTGGCATGCCACTCTGTTGGCACCTTACTGTGTTCTTATGGACCCATCCATTGCATTGACAATGTAGTCTGGTGGCTCTTTCTCTCAACCTTACTGACCGACCCTTCGTTGAGTTGGCTTTCCAAGCATTTCATAATTAGCAAATTAAGTAATCAAATGCAAAAGCAGTGTCGTAGCAAAAGCGCAACGCTAGCATCATTGCATTAAAAAGTCAGTCGTGTTATGCAGACCCAATAACTCGTGTCCAGGGCCCAGTAACAAAGGTACACCTAACTGCATTTTTGTGTTTATCAATTCAGTTAGAAATCTTTGTTTGCATGTGTTGTTTTTTTGTCGGATCAGAGTCCGTCACAAAGCAAAGTTATTGCGTGGATCGTGACCTCTATCCGATCGCGCGATTCATGGCTACTGGCAGAATTTGAGCCGAAGGCTTTACGCTCCGCAAAATCTTAGCACGGTCCTCCTCCCACCCATTGGACTTTCATGACTGTAGCCGCCGCCACCGAATGCAAGTTATCCCAGTCAAGGGCAAATAGTGGCAAGAGTCGGAGAGCGAACCCTGATTGACTCGAGCTTTCCGTTTCCATTCCCGTTCCGTTCGTTCCCGTTCCGTCCGTTCCCGTTCCGTCCGTTCCCGTTCCGTCTGTTCCCGTTCCGTCCGTTCCCGTTTCGTCCGTTCCCGTTTCGTCCGTTCCCGTTCCGTCCATTCCCGTTCCGTCCGTTCCCGTTCCCGTTCCGTCCGTTCCCGTTCCGTCCGTTCCCAGTTCCGTCCGTTCCCGTTCCGTCCGTTCCCGTTCCGTCCGTTCCCGTTCCGTCCGTTCCCGTTCCGTCCGTTCCCGTTCCGTCCGTTCCCGTTCCATCCGTTCCCGTTCCGTCCGTTCCCGTTCCGTCCGTTCCCGTTCCGTCCGTTCCCGTTCCGTCCGTTCCAGTTCCGTCCGTTCCCGTTCCGTCCGTTCCCGTTCCGTCCGTTCCCGTTCCGTCCGTTCCCGTTCCGTCCGTTCCCGTTCCGTCCGTTCCCGTTCCGTCCGTTCCCGTTCCGTCCGTTCCCGTTCCGTCCGTTCCCTTTCCGTCCGTTCCCGTTCCGTCCGTTCCCGTTCCGTCCGTTCCCGTTCCGTCCGTTCCCGTTCCGTCCGTTCCCGTTCCGTCCGTTCCCGTTCCGTCCGTTCCCGTTCCGTCCGTTCCCGTTCCGTCCGTTCCCGTTCCGTCCGTTCCCGTTCCGGCCGTTCCCGTTCCGTCCGTTCCCGTTCCGTCCGTTCCCGTTCCGTCCGTTCCCGTTCCGTCCGTTCCCGTTCCGTCCGTTCCCGTTCCGTCCGTTCCCGTTCCGTCCGTTCCCGTTCCGTCCGTTCCCGTTCCGTTCGTTCCCGTTCCGTTCCACGCCCGTTCTCATCCAGTCAGGATTTCGCCTATGTAGGAAGTGTCGCTGGAATGGAAAGGGAAACCGCCAACCTAGGGATTGACATTTGGCGGGAATGTGTGTTCGTTTATTATCAATGTGTCCTGCAAAAATCGTTGTGCCACCACCATTTTGTTTGGTCCGACCAACTTCTAATAGATTTGAAGGCATGGTATGTTGAAAAGGTCACTTCCCAGCAATGAACCCACTAATGTAGATGTAAAATTGCATTGTTGCGCTCACCTCTGTGCATGATGCGCTTGCTGTGCATGTGCTGCAGCGCGCTGCACACCTGGGTGAAGTACTTCCAGATAGTTCGCTCGGGGATGAGCCGCTTCTGAGTGCGGAAATGGCGGATCATGCGGTGTAGGTCGCCGGCGTCCGCCACTTCCAGCACTATGTTCAGCTCGTTATCTTCGATAAACGACGCCAGGTACTTGATGATGTTGGGGTGGTTCAGTTGCTGAAATCGAACGTGAGGGTTATGTTTGGGGTGGCTCAGTGGCGGGAATCGATCGCAGAGCATTATGATGAGGGTGGTTCGGTTGGTGAAATGGAGCACAGAGCACGATGTCCGGGTGGTTTGGTTGTGAAATGGAGCACAGAGCGCGATGTTCGGGCGGTTCGGTTGGTGAAATGGGGCACAGAGCGCGATGTTCGGGTGGTTTGGTTGGTGAAATGGAGCACAGAGCGCGATGTTCGGGTGGTTCGGTTGGTGAAATGGAGCACAGAGCGCGATGTTCGGGTGGTTCGGTTGGTGAAATGGAGCACAGAGCGCGATGTTCGGGTGGTTCGGTTGGTGAAATGGAGCACAGAGCACGATGTTCGGGCGGTTTGGTTGTGAAATGGAGCACAGAGCGCGATGTCCGGGTGGTTTGGTTGTGAAATGGAGCACAGAGCACGATGTTCGGGCGGTTTGGTTGTGAAATGGAGCACAGAGCGCGATGTTCGGGCGGTTTGGTTGTGAAATGGAGCACAGAGCGCGATGTTCGGGCGGTTTGGTTGTGAAATGGAGCACAGAGCGCGATGTTCGGGTGGTTTGGTTGGTGAAATGGAGCACAGAGCACGATGTTCGGGCGGTTTGGTTGGTGAAATGGAGCACAGAGCGCGATGTCCGGGTGGTTCGGTTGGTGAAATGGAGCACAGAGCGCGATGTCCGGGTGGTTTGGTTGTGAAATGGAGCACAGAGCGCGATGTCCGGGTGGTTCGGTTGGTGAAATGGGGCACAGAGCGCGATGTTCGGGCAGTTCGGTTGGTGAAATGGGGCACAGAGCGCGATGTTCGGGTGGTTTGGTTGGTGAAATGGAGCACAGAGCGCGATGTTCGGGTGGTTTGGTTGGTGAAATGGAGCACAGAGCGCGATGTTCGGGCGGTTCGGTTGTGAAATGGGGCACAGAGCGCGATGTTCGGGCGGTTTGGTTGTGAAATGGAGCACAGAGCACGATGTTCGGGCGGTTTGGTTGTGAAATGGAGCACAGAGCGCGATGTTCGGGCGGTTTGGTTGTGAAATGGAGCACAGAGCACGATGTTCGGGCGGTTTGGTTGTGAAATGGAGCACAGAGCGCGATGTTCGGGCGGTTTGGTTGTGAAATGGAGCACAGAGCGCGATGTTCGGGCGGTTTGGTTGTGAAATGGAGCACAGAGCGCGATGTTCGGGTGGTTTGGTTGTGAAATGGAGCACAGAGCGCGATGTTCGGGCGGTTTGGTTGTGAAATGGAGCACAGAGCGCGATGTTCGGGCCGTTTGGTTGTGAAATGGAGCACAGAGCGCGATGTTCGGGCGGTTCGGTTGTGAAATGGAGCACAGAGCGCGATGTTCGGGCGGTTCGGTTGTGAAATGGAGCACAGAGCGCGATGTTCGGGCGGTTTGGCTGTGAAATGGCCCAAGTAGGTCCTCCATCCATTCCAGATCCACTCCATTTACGTGTCCAGCGCTTAGCGGAGCCAATTATAAAGACAGGGTCCCAGTATTGGTTCGAAGAAATACGCCATGTTAGTCGAGGGTCCGACAGAGAATTTAGGCGTGTTATCTTGACAGATATACGGATAGATTGTGAGTGTGATGGGTGATCTGCCTTCAGTAACAAACATAGCTGCACTTTACCTGCAGAAGATTTATTTCCTTCATGCAGTCGAGTCGGGCTTTGGCGTCTGTCATCTCGAATATTTGCACCTTCTTTAGCGCTACAGACTGCTGGTTCACTCTACACCTGCGGTAGGGAAACACAAATGTTAGACTGTTGAGTCATATGAGTGGTTAATTATCATAACGGCAGAGCTAACACACATTTAAATTTCCCAAAGCACCTTATTCTGTAGCGCAAATTTCCAAACCAATCACCTGATACACAAAGAAAGAATAGAAATAAAAAAGTCCACTTAAATTCACAAATCCATCTGCAATATCTTACAATTTAGTCTGAGAAACGTGTCAGACAGCTACGTCGTTCTGCTGTGGCCATAGCATACCCGATAGCATACCCCATACCCGGAAAAATCCAGCCAGGGGCGCCTCGCCAATCGCTCAACCCAGCCGATTGTTCCGTGTAGAAACGGAACTTATTTACAGGCAACAGCGACGACAAGGTCGATACTGCTGCCATAAGACAGGCGATTTCGCCCTTGTTGCTGGATACTGGCACGGCCTCATCGATTGTGGCATTGATATTGTGCCAGTGGGGTAACTGACTACCCAGTGGGTAACCGGCTACCCAGACCCAGAGGATAGTCGGTTAACCCGCCGTAGCAGTGGTTAGTGGTAGTTGGTAGTAGGGTAGTAACCGGTGACCAGGTGCATACTGGCGAGGTCTTGACTGTCCACTAGCCGCTAAAGTGAACAGGCTGCTTGAAAACAAAGGTGACAGTCCCCTTCCGGTTGACAGCCTTGATGTCCGTGGCTGTCAATGATCCTATGTCGGAATCATGATACATTCAGAATACTTCAATATTAATGTTCAAGGGAATACTTAAACTGTCAGATGTGAAAAATGGTGTCGAATGAACTTCGAAATAAAATTAACTGTGAGCTCAAAAGATGTTTGAGGCTGTTTTACAGCTTACTTTTCATCAAACTGGAGTGGTCTAGATCAGACGTTCAGCTGTCTCAGGACAGTTTGTGTAGGTATATGTATGTAATTTGTAGCATGTCGCTACATTTTCCGCGTGCTTGTTACCAACATGTAACGGCATGCCTTTAATGAGACATCTATCAGGTGAAAAGATCTCTCAGACTATCACCTAAAAACAGTGGATTTCAGCGTTAAGGGCATGGTTACCCATTATTGATGACAAGAATGACTCACTACCCCTCCCCCATTGCACAGACCGCAGTTATCGGCTTAAAGCTATGCGGTACAGCATAACTTCAGGCGTTTACTACTAACGCCATCTAGGGACAGGAATATAAGTAGACATTGCTATCCCCGTGACCGGGAGAATCAGCAGGGGTGGTAAAGTGTTATGTCCTTATGGATAAGGTCGGGGGCAAAATGCTCCTTCTCATGAAGTACTCGGTACTCGGAGGTCAAAATGTCAGCAAAAATAATTACTATATCATTTCTGTGAAAATTTACTAAGCGATCATATCCTTAGAAATACTGATCGTCAAAACCACTTTAGATGTATTATTCACTTAATCATCATATTCATCACGACAGTATGTATGTACATTTACTTTTGTATTAGCAATTGCGTTTCAGATCTTGATTGATAATAATATGAAATTACATTTTTTTTTTAATCCGACGAGAAAAAAAATACGGACGATAGATTCAATACGTGTGGTCACTGAACCAAAAATGCACCTGGGTCTTCAAGAATGACCTATAATAACATGATCCAGAAGGAATTGGGCCGATATCATGCGTATCCTCAGAATAAGAAGCATTTTAATATTTCCCATTGACTTATAATGGGGAGGTCACGAAATTGACCCGACCTTAGGTCACCGATATCAAAAATCCGAGATGAACGAATTGTAGGTACTATTACCCTTATGAAATCCTGTAAGTACCAAATTGATCGTTCAAAAACAGTGGCTGTGGTGCGACCGAACACTTTTTTGGAGGTGGGGTCACGTGACCTGGCCTGGTGACCTGACCTGAGATGACCCGTAGTCAAGAATTGTACAATATGTGGGCAATTGATGTCTTAACAATGTGCCAAAAACATCGGCGCTGCGCGCAGCCATTTTTTTGCTCTCCTCGAAAAACCTTAGGGTCTAAACGCCCCACCCGGCACGGCGCGGGACATCCGGATAGTCGATTTCCCCGGGGGCGGGCCGGGGTGCTAGTGCATTTTCAATGGAGGTCAACTGTCAGGACAGTGGATTTCACTGTCCTGGGACCCGACCCCTTTAACTCGAAAACTAAAACAGCTAGAAAGACGCGAGAAAAAAAAACGTTCAAAAGCTCCAGACAAGCACATTCGAAGGTACTTTAGATGTTGTTTCCTCAAGTCAATATTGAGGTCACCAGAAGTCATCAAAGGTCAGATTTTCAAGTTTTAGGACTTTTCTCCAGAAACCCCCAGATATCACAGGGTTTATGATAGCTAGAAACAAACGTGAAAAGCATTGGAAAGCTTTTGAAAAACACAATCGTCGAGGTGTCCTCAAATTTGAGCTCAGGTCAAAAGCGTAGGCCCCAGAGCTCATCAAATGTCAAAAAGGCTTAAAAAACGTTTATCACGAATAGCTTTTTACCTAATAACGACAAAGCAATAGTTTTGACGCCATCGTGCTTGTCTCGTCAAAACGCTTCGCCTCATATTAGGTTGACCAGGTCAGGTCAACTTACAAGTGTGACCTCAGGTCAAGGTCAAGTGGTGGTGACTCAAGTAGGTCATGTGGCATATGGAAAGATGTGCCACGATGAGACAAACATATTGGTGTCGGTTTCACTTCTCTATCGTCATTGTGTCGAAAGTTGTTGACATAAAGCTGTTGGTCACCTCGGATGACCTCGGCTGACCCTGTAGGGGTCACTGAACAAACATGGCACCTAGGTCATCAAGAATGTTCTATAATAACATGATCCACAAGGAATTATACTGCTATCTTGCGTCTCCTTAGAATAGGAAGCATTTTAATATTTCCCCTTAGACTTATAATGGGAAGGTCACGAAATTAAACCGACCTTAGGTCGCTGATATTAAAAAAGACAAGATATACGAATTGTATATATATGTGACCTTATAAAATCCTGTAAGTGTAAAACCAATCATCCCAAACTGTGACTGTGGTATGACCACATTTTTTTTGGGGGGGGGGGAGGTGGGGTCACGTGACCTGGTCTGGTGACCTGACCTAAGATGACCAGATTTTTTTTTGTGACATAATGTGGACGGATGCACAAACAGCTGTGCCAAAAAATGGCGGCGCTGCGCCTCGCCGTTTTTCCGCTATCTGCGAGAAAACCCTGAGGGTGTGTCTACCCCCGGCACGGCGCTGGTTAAAATATAGGGATGATGTGATCATGCAGCCAGGTGTTAGGGTATTCATGTGAAGTAAAAAAATGACCACAGCCGTGCTGGGGTCATTTTTGTATGTGCCACTTTTGGTCGGGGCCACTCAAAGCACTTTTACCACCCCTGAGAATCAGATCACGGGTACAGCCCGTTAGCACGGGTTCGAGACCATATAAGGGATCTGTGGTGTCCTGGCATGCACTGGAGATGCCAAACGGCAGTTGACTGGAGAAAGGGTCGACCTGGCCGTGCCGCAGCGCTGTGCGGCACGTGTCGTATAAGATCCCTCCGCGTTACAGTCTGGCTAAAAGTCAGGGGGCAAAATCATCCGCTGAACTGGTAACCCATCACTGGGTGGTGGGTTCAGGGTACACACAATAAACTTTGCTTATAATTGAGTCTGAACCTGATGCGTCCCGCGCATTAGATAAATGTATTTATAACAATTCGGCTAAATATATAAGAACATGTGTGCTGCTGGTCTTCGTCACTCTAAAGCTGTGGCTGCCCGCGTTTAACAGCACGTAAGCCGTCCCGTTACACAAAACCGAGCATCCTGTAGCATTAATTGGTTGTGATGCTCTTTAAGATAATGCGATAATAGTGCAACAGAAACTGGGGTAAGTATATGCGCCTTTTGGGTCATCATCAAACGAATCAACTACAATTTCTCACTTAACTGCTAATCACGAGTAGCCCGCCCGAAGGCTCCATTATTCAAAATGGGGTAATTACACCTTATTTGAGAATAACTCCTAACAACATGAAGACGTGATATATTTGTCCCACAAAGAGAAACTATCTCCCGGTCCAGTATCGAATGTTACTGTAACTTCCCTGACAGTTGACACTATCGAATGATGTGCCAGTCACTTCGCAGTCTCACGAATCTAACAAATCTTCATAAAATGCACAATGGCCAATAAATGTGTTTTGGGAAGTGTCACATTTAAAGAAAGTTATCACACTTAAGAAACTCTCACTCATTTACTCACATTTAAATAAAGTTCGTTAAATGACCTGTTTATTGTCGTTTATGCATATATGTATAGTTGATCACTTACCGAAGCAAAACGCGCTTAGTTTGCATAAGCAATAAATATCCTCAAATGTGACCGACTTTAATCGATTTAGGACCATTGCCGAATTATACCACCCCGAATTATACCACGGCATTTGGTAATATTGTGCCCAGGGCCCAATCTTACCAAAAGCCGTGATAGCACTGAATATCACCAATGCCATAGTACGGCATATCGGTACGCCGGCCAGCAAAACTTCTGCAACCAGGGATCGAACCGGGGACATCCCTATCTTCAGTCTAGCATTCTACCGACTGAGCTATTTCGACAACGAGCTCGGACAACCAAACGTCGTGGTTGCCTAAGTGCGGCATTCTAAGCACTCCCTTCACAGCATGCTGTACTTACGCATTCACGGCATTTGGTAGGATTGGGCCCCATATCCGCCAGTGCAACTTTGAACAGGTTAACACAGTATGACGGCCAGACACCTGAAAAGCACTTGCCTCCTCCTAAAAACATTTATATGACTCACTTTATGAGAACTGAATACCATTCGCCATTTTTGCGTCATAAAAATGTACGTGTGCAGCCTTTATTCCATGTTAAGCCAAACTAGGTCAGCAGTCGGAGTCCCGTCTGTTCGCCCGGCTTGCACACTGCACAGTCAATATTGTGGCCGTCAGGTAGGACCGCGCTGAACGCTCCCCGCGTCAGAGCTCTGTTACCGCCCCGCCGTGGGCTGCAATCGATTGCGTTCATGCCACCAGCCCACAGACGCCGGCCTACAGTCTGAACACTACTACCCTGACGCTTCAAAAGCCAGCGTGGCTAAAATAAATGTTGTCTCTGAGTCATGAGGACGCCATTGGATCGCGATGACGTCAATTGATCCTCCGACAGCGAGGCTATTCAAAAATGCGTGGCAGCACAGCCTATTGATTGCAGACGTGGCACTTTGCAACTTTCTTAGAACGCAGATGTTGCCCGGTACAGTCTATAGAGATAGTATTGGCGTGAAGTTGATCAATAGAGAGCTGCTTGCCCATGGACGTTGCTGGCTAAATGTGGGTCTCACGAGCTGTCCACGCTCATGTTAAAAGGTAATAAGCAAGGTGCTCGAGTCCATACTGATCACGAATGTTAGGAAGTTTACTACCAATGTTTTGCATATTATTGTTGTTTTTGATTGTGTCTAATTTATATGTCTTGATGATGTTGGGAAGAACCGCCAACGAAACGTTACAATAAAATATACGCACTATCCTCAGTAATTTATCTAACGACGATATTGAGAAGGCATTTATGCGAAGATCGAGACCCTCTCTAGAAATAAAATAAATGTCAGATATGCTGCCATATTAAATGAACACACAAACACGCACTACGCATATATATATAATATATATATATATATATATATATATTATATATATATATTTATATATATATTATATATATATATATTAATATATATATATATATATATATTAGTATATAGTTATAGTATATATATATACTATATATATATAGTATATATATATATATATATATATATATATATATATATATATATATATATAGTATATATATATCTATATATATATATATATAATATATAGTATTATATATATATAATATATATATATATATATAGTATATATATATATATATATATATTATATATATATATATATATAATATATATATATATATATATATATATCTATATATATCTATATATATCTATATTCTCTATATATCTCTATATATCTCTATATTCTCTATATATCTCAATATCTCTATATATCTCTATATATCTCTATATATCTCTATATATCTCTATATATCTCTATATATCTCTATATATCTCTATATATCTCTATATATCTCTATATATCTCTATATATCTCATATATATCTCTATATATCTCTATATATCTCTATATATCTCTATATATCTCTATATATCTCTATATATCTCTATATATCTCTATATATCTCTATATATCTCTATATATCTCTATAGTATCTCTATATATCTCTATATATCTCATATAATCTCTATATATCTCTATATATCTCTATATATCTCTATATATCTCTATATATCTCTATATATCTCTATATACTCTCTATATATCTCTATATATCTCTATATATCTCTATATATCTCTATATATCTCTATATATCTCTATATATCTCTTATTATATCTTCTATATATTCTCTATATATCTCTATAGTATCTCTATATATCTCTATATATCTCTATATATCTCTATATATCTCTATATATCGTCTATATATCTCTATATATCTCTATATATCTCTATATATCTCTATATATCTCTATATATCTCTATATATCTCTGTATATATCTCTTATATATCTCTATATATCTCTATATATCTCTATATATCTCTATATATCTCTATATATCTCTATATATCTCTATATATCTCTCTATATCTCTATATATCTCTATATACTCTATATATATCTCTATATATCTCTATATATCTCCTATATATCTCTATATATCTCTCTATATATCTCTAGTATATCTCTATATATCTCTATATATCTCTATATATCTCCTATATATCTCTATATATCTCTATATATCTCTATATATCTCTATATATCTCTATATATCTCTATATATCTCTATATATCTCTATATATCTCTATTTCTCTATATCTCTATATATCTCTATATCTCTATATATCTCTATAGCTCTATATTCTCTATATCTCTATATATCTCTATATATCTCTATATCTCTAT
>JAXIVJ010008829.1:12500-53713 GCA_036785665.1 Chirona hameri | reverse complement strand
ATATATATATATATATATATGTATATATATATATATATATATATATATATATATATATATATATATATATATATATATATATATATATATATATACGTTCATGTGCATAGTGCATATTAACTGAAATAACTGGGACCTTTAAATTCGCTGCGGATAGACAGACAGACGGACGCTTATCAAATAGTAATATAGATGTATGTCAGTGGTTGGCGCGCCAGGCAAGCAAAAATCTACTTTGTTTCATTTTCTTCATTTCCAGGGCCAATTATGAAGAAACTGTGAGCTGAATAAAAAAAAAAAGATTATTGCAGTCGAAAAATTCAGAAAATTTTACATAAGTCAAGCAGGTTTAATCGCCGACATTCTGAAATTTGTATTTTTGCATTTATTGGGACTAAATCGGAAAACGTTCCATAGTGGATTGTTTAGAGCGTTGTACTGCAACGCAAAGGAGACGGGCTCGAGCCCCATGCTGGCCGGGACTTTTCACAATACTATAGCTCGGCTCGGGCAGTACTTTAGATCCCGGGTGTGGGGCGACAGACAGACAGACGCTCTTCAAGTATTAAGTTAGATATTCGAATACATAATAATGGACCATATCATCATAAACCTAACAAACTCATAATCTGCACAAACTATATCCAGGGGCAGAGATTAGTATCCAAGGGCAGATATTAGTTATATTCCGGGGCAGAGATTATCCAGGGGCAGAGATTATCCAGGGGCAGAGATTATCCAGGGGCAGAGATTATCCAGGGGCAGAGATTATCCAGGGGCAGAGATTATCCTGGGGCAGAGATTAGTTATATCCAGGGCAGAGATTATCCAGGGGCAGAGATTATCCAGGGGCAGAGATTATCCAGGGGCAGAGATTATCCAGGGGCAGAGATTTGTTTAAAAAGTTGTGATGACAGACACAACTTATTGTCTTGACATTGCATTGCTAACTTACTTCCATGCCATGCATGGATATATAAGTATTTTGTTCACGAGGCACCTGTGGTTCTCATTCGAAGTTCCACCACGTGCTGCGTACACTTTCAATAAACCGCTTGGCACAGTGTTGCATGCTGGTCATACCTATTCAATTTCCAAGTCACCAGCGTAGTTTTGTTCTGTTGAGGTGGTTGCTGACCTCCTCCATGAGTTCTGGTTGGCGGTGGCGGCAGACGCCCGTATCGGATCCGACACCGACGCCGCCCTCTTCCCCGCCGACCTGACAGCGCCCGGCTCAAAAACGGCCCGAACCAAATGGATCACCTTAGTGGCGCCGGGCGATAAATCGGGGTAAAAACGCCGCCGGCCCGCAGGGCACTAATCGCTAGCCATGATGCGGGGCGGAAATGGCCGACCTCGTGAGCTGAATGGGTAACAGATGCGATGTCAGTCCAGATGGGATCGAATCCGGACACCGGGGTAGTTTGTCTAGGGTGATGAACACTGCAGTGAATGCTGGTCTGGCGGAGAAAGTTGGACCTGGTCTTCCCCGCTGTAAGCTGTTGTAAATAAATCATTTTGCAGCTGAGAAACGATGTGTTTTGTTGATTTCGCAATTAAACTTTTTACTGGAGCTATAAGCGTTATTTTCCCATATGAAATACCCACGAGAGCATGTTAATGGAACACATGAGCTGAACATTTTGCTGCGAATGGCAGCATTTCAGGGATATCGGAACGTTCTTCGCTGATGCAGGCAGGGGCGTATCGAAGGGGGATCCTAGGGATCCTAGGATTTGAATCCTAGGGATCCTAGGTTCCACCCTGAGCCCTCAAAGGGCTCTTTTAGGGCCGGCCCGCTTGGGCCCCAGGAGGGGGCCTAAGGAGGTGCCTCGTGCTGAAGGAGCCTTCTGGTAGGCATCCGAACTAACGCGGTTACCTAGGTACCGTTTGCACTCTGGCCATTAAGTTACCATTAAGCACTCTGGCCAATGTCAAACTCGGGGATTTTAGACCCCTCCTGCCCACACAGGAGGGATCCGGGCCCAAGTAGGAGGCCCGGGCCCAAACAAGAGGGTTTCGGGTCCACGCAGGTCCGGGCCCACACAGGAGGGTCCGGGTCCATGCAGGTCTGGGCCCACGCAAGAGAGATCGGGCCCACGCACACTGGCGGATCCAGGGGGGGACATCAGGGGGCAAATTCCCCCCCCCCCAGTAATATGGCGGAGGGCATACAATACAAGTATGCCCCCCCCCCCCCCCCCACCCACCCTCGCACGCGTTCCCTGCACTGAACGTGAAAGCAATGATCTTTGGAGAAAATTGGGGAGGTTAACAATTTTGAGGGAAAGTGGACCATTTATCGTAAAAATTGCATTTACAGCAGTCACAATCCAGCTATTCACAGTCAAAAACTGGAAAATTTCGCACCGCTTCGCGTCATGACACAAGTTTCGCAATTGCTTATACAAATTTTGGAAATGGGCAAATTAATTCCATTAACACTGCGGGCGGGCAGAATTACGTTACCCTGCGGGGGCAGATTCTGCCCCCAGAGATCTCGAGAACCGCTCGGTCGATTTCGATGGAAAAATCGCCATTCGATTCGCCATGACAAGAGCTCTCTTTTTCGACCCCCAAATTTATTTTTTGTTCAAAATTGGAGGCCAGGGGCAATAAATACGAAAATGTTGTGTGTTTTTTGAAAGGTCATTGCGGCCATGTGGTTTGACCGATTTTCATGCCCCAACGTTTTTGAGCTCCAAATGTACTGGTCTTCAATATAGAAAAAGACAACAACAAAATTATAGGCGTATTCAGGGGATGTAAAATGGAGGGATTTCTTTATATATAAAAATATGTGCTGTTCGTGATTGTTTGGGACGACATCAACGTCACATATGGGCTGTAATTTATTAAATATAATATATTGCGCATAGGCGGATCAGAGAAAACAACGTGGGGTACCATGCGCGTAAGCTTTTATCATCTTACTAATTTGAAGTTGGACCTAATTTGAGGGTGTGTATCGCCTCCCATTTTGCGTACCTGAGTGCGCCTCTCCCCCCAACATATGTACAATCCCAGTATCTATGATGTGTATTGCATTGAAATTGTTTCTGACGCATGTATTGCACTGCAACCCACGAAGGAAGTATGCGCCGCAAAACCGCATTCGTAACACCCTCCCCAAAACAGGAGCCTGGCACCACCTCTGCTGGACCGATTTTTGCACAATTTTGACACAATACTCGCCATTCAATTTTGGGAAAGACCACAAAGTTTAAGGACGTTAGGCCTAACGGTTAAGAAGCGGCAAGTGAAAAACCACCGGGAGGCAGAATCTTCCCCGCAGGGAATAGGGCAGAGGCTCTCCTTGGCGGTAATTGGTGGCCCCAGGGCCCACTCCCCTTCATAAAATATTAACTTGCAAGCGGGCTACGTGTTTAGCTAGCTAGCCTGCCGAGTTCCGAAAAAGGAGACCCGAACGCAAGGACGCAGACATCGGCACCCGGAAGCTGCTCCAGCGGTGCCCAACTTGCTGGACCACTGGCGGATCCAAGGGGGGGGCATCAGGGGCAAATCCCTCCCCCAAGGAATCTGGGGGGGGGGGGAAGATTCAATACAAATATCCCTCCGCGCGTTCCCTGCACTGAACGTGAAAAACAATGATCTTAGGAGAAAACTTCATGAAAACGGAAGTTTTTCTCGAGTGATTGAATTTGAAGTGTTTATGTATCCCTGCCTTTCAATGATATACGAAACAGCGTACCTGATGCAATTCAAGCAGCCCCAGTGACACTTAACCCGCGCCACGCTGTGGAGGGGGAGGCAGAATCTGCCCCCCTTCCCCCCATCATGAATTTTCTCAATAACTTGAAAACTATAATAGATATCAACGTGAAACTTGCAGTACTTTATGCTGGTTCAATTATACGTCTTCTTACCCAATTTCAATGCAATTTATGCAGCATTTGGGGAGATAATGACGTTTTGATGACGTCATGTCATGCCATTTTTGGTGGAAAAACGATAAATGTTTGACAAATTGTAGAAAATAGAGTATTGAAGCAAATTGCAAATAAAAACCATCAAAAGAAAGGAAATGACATTCACTTCAAAATTGTGAACACTCAAACAAAGACCCTAGCCAATATTTTCCTCTTTGACAGACAGATGAACCTACATGTTTGATCAAATGTAAACAAAACAAAAACAGTAATTTCAACGTGTCTGACATTTTTTTCACATTTGATTATAGAACGGACATCCTACAATGTACTGTTAACGATGTGTGATCAGACATCTTGTCCGGCCGAATAGCGGTGCCAATTTCACAATTGTGTAACGTGTAAAATGTATTTTGTTGGTCTGTATTTAAACTCGTGCATATTGGAGAGATTCGCGACTTGGACATCATTCTTGACACCAAACTTACATTTGCTCCCCAGGTCACAAATGTTGTCAGAAGGGCCAATAGATCACTCAGACTACTAATTCGCTCTTTTCAAACCGGTTCCATGACTCAAAGTTTAACATGAACGCTCTACTGTGCACTTGCTTCTCCAAGGTACGCTCAATTTTAGAATATGGTAACGTGATCTGGGCGGCCACGGCTGATTCCCACACAGTGCGGGTCGATCAAGCTCAACACAAAGTTATAATTTGGCTTCTAACTAGTACTTCCTCTGGTCACACCGCTTCTTTAGCATACTCAGACCTGTTACAACACTTCCGGATACCTTCTTTATCGGCTCGTAGGATTCAGAATGACCTCATGCATCATCAGCATGTTCACCAGGAACATTTTCCACTCGAAATTGTATTCTCGAACTTTGCTAACAAGCTTTTCACTTCATGTACCAGCTCGATCGACCCGCACTCACAAGCTGTTGCACGAGATCTGCCCCCGCGTCAACACCGTGAAGGTGTTACTCGGCAGTCTGCAGGGTACCTAGGCTAGTCAACTCTCTTTTAAACAGCGGCCCAGAGGTGGGTTTTCTTGTAGATCATTTTAACACTTTTAGAAAACATGTCATCACTTATATAGCATCTCTTCAACGTAACTCGTCTTTCACGGTCGCTGTTTTTATCTTCCATCATTTATCAGTTCACTTTGTATTGTTTATGCTATTAATATCTTACTAATGTTTCGATGTAGAGTGATCGTGTTATCAGTTTTACTGTGTGACTTCATCTGTCAGCGGGGCGACCTGTTGGTCATTTGCTTAATAAAAAAAAAATACCCAATGAAACGTAGAAAAAGGCATGAAAATGCGCGTTCCCTGACGGTTTCCTGACTGGGATTCGTGAAAATGTATGTGGTGATATTCTTTTGTTTCAATTGTGACCGATTTCATAGGCGTTTTCCCGAAGAAAATTTAAGAGATCGAAAGTAATGAGAAAAAACTTCCGGTTTCTAAAAGTCAGATTTCAGAATAAAAACGCCGCTGGATGCAGGTTTAGTCGTAGCGCACGTTTTTTTCTTGCAGTTTGTTAACGTTTTTCTTCTTCTTCAAAGAACATAGCATTTGCTGACATCACTTGGCTAACCCAAGGCCGTACGCTTGCAGGTTAACCCGTGCTGGGAACCAGTGGTACTTTGTGGTACCGTAGGTTAACCCGTGCTGGGAATCATTGGTACTTTGTGGTACGCGTACAGGTTAAACCGTGCTGGGAACCAGTAGTACTTTGTGGTACCGTAGGTTAACCCGTGCTGGGAACCAGTGGTACTTTGTGGTACCGTAGGTTAACCCGTGCTGGGAACCAGTGGTACTTTGTGGTACCGTAAGTTAACCCGTGCTGGGAACCAGTGGTACTTTGTGGTACCGTAGGTTAACCCGTGCTGGGAACCAGTGGTACTTTGTGGTACCGTAGGTTAACCCGTGCTGGGAACCAGTGGTACTTTGTGGTACGCGTACAGGTTAACCCGTGCTGGGAACCAGTGGTACTTTGTGGTACCGTAGGTTAACCCTATTTGCAACAGGCTCCTGGCTACCCCTATTTGTAACAGGGGGGGCGGATTCCGCCCCCCCCCCCCCCCCCCCGGAGATCTCGAGATCTACCCGTCCGATTTTCAAAAATGAAACAGTGTTTGGTTCCTCTCAACACGATCCACATTTCTAAATAATAAAAATATATAAATTTTGGATAGGGGGGCAACAGGGGGGCAAAAACTACAAATTTCAGTGGTATTTTTGATCCGACATAGCTTTCATGTTTATCGACCGATTTGAACACAACTAATAGGAATCGATAGAGATTGAATTTAAAATTGATATATGACGGTGACGTTTGAAAATTCAAAAATCATAGGCGTATGCAGGTCACTCAATATGGGGGTGAAGTAAATGCGTAATAAAACCATTTGTTAATGTTGTTTTTTTGATAAATGAAATGGTATGTAATTGTGACATTAGAAAAAACGGTTATATATCATATTTTTTGCCATAGGTGGTACCAGGTTAGTGAAAAAGGGAGGTAAATTGGGGAAAAAATATTAACCGCAGACAAGTTGCTACCCAGCACTATAAATATGTTACTGATCGTAGATAGTTCCTTTTCGCATGTTTCACTTTATCATAGGCGTATCCAGGATCCAAACTGGGGCGGCGCAAGACATTTTGAAAAGTATATTATCCGCTATTATGATACTAACTAGTCAACAGTGACTATTTCACTTACAACTTCAATTGACATTGCTTACCCCCCTTTTACCCTACCTGGACTCGCCTATTATCTTATAATCGTTCGTAGAGTAGCCTGTGGTGCGTGTTTCATCCGAAAACTGCAGTATGTTATGTCATTGTACGCCCATGCCTCTTAGTTTCCTTGCAATAATATGACCCCCTTTCTTCCATTCCTGAGCGCGCCTCTGCCAAAAATGATTTGATTCCCTTTTCTGGCCTCATATGTGCTAAATAAGCTAAATCATTATAAGCTAAACGTCTATTGCGCCGTTATCGCTGGCATATCGTCATCTCCATGCCAGTCACCCCCCTTTTCATGTTCCTGAACACGCCCCTGAAACTCTATATGTAATAAATTATGCAAATAATGGAAGCAGAAGCTATCTTTTACATCTTGATAGCTATAAATGCCCCTTACATCGCTCTATTGGCTTCCCGCCAAGCATTGAATACTTCCTGGACCCCCCCCCCTTTTCAAGCCCCTGAAACCGCCTCTGCCATGCAATTTTTATGATATTTCATTAACATTAACTAATTTTAACTTGTTGCAATCACCGTAAACCGATGTAACTCAATTATACTTGATGCAGTTAGGAAGAAACCGTGAAGATCGCATTTCCGTATTATCGCCAAATTTCGCCTCCGAACCCACCCAAAACTGGGCCCTGGAACTGCCTCTGTTCAGGTTAAGAACTCAAAATTTTGACTCCAAATGCGGTATTCAATTCTATGAAAAGTCCGAAAATTTCATGGCCCTTCTCCCAGCTGTTCTGGAGATATCTGCGAAAAACATGAGGGGGGGCGGAATCCGCCCCCCCCCCCCCCCTGTTACAAATAGGGTTAAAGGGAAATAATGACCTTTTGATTTTGTTAGCAACAATTTCTTAGGCTCCCGTTATATTTTTAAAATTATTTTATTTAAATTTAAGAATTAAATAAAATTATTCCCAAATTCAAAGTTGTAAGTTTGGAAGAAATACAAAACAAGTACCTTGTGTACATCATGAAGGTCATTGACAAATTCGTCCTTCCCTACCATTGTTAACATCGAGTGCGGCATTTGTGGAGCCTCTGTGACATTTCCGATCAAACTGAGCGCTGCTCGGACACCCGCTAGTAGCGCTTTCGTTCTCCATGGCAACCAGGCGTCAGCCAATCAAAAGCCAGAAAGGGAATACGTTCTGGCTTTTCATTGGCTCACGTCTGGTTGCCATGGAGAACGAAAGCGCTACTAGCGTGCGTTCGAGCAGCGCTCTGATCCGTGAAGCAATCCGTGAAGCATCCGTGATGCATGACTGACTATCAGTATAAGTCATGAATAACAACAACATGCAAACTATACCAACTCGAATAAAATAAGAGCGGAATGAATTGAACCCCAGGCAAGCTAGTATTCGCAAAGCACTCGGCACTGCGCCACAATGGCAAAAGGTGAGGGAAATGCATATTGGATACAATATTATTACGTCACAAGTTTCTGAAGTGTCAACTACTATGAAATACAGTGATAAAATACCTTTAATAATGATTAACAAGAAAATTCAAACTTAAAAACAATCATTTGAATAAGTCTTTAATTAGCTTTCAACTCGAAATCAGATATATTTTGCAATGCTACACAAGAATGGCACCAATGACGTCATTAACAAAGCCTGCCACGGGACTTGGGTATACTAATCAGGAACAACTCGCCAAGTGCGCCGAGATGGTTAAGTGCGCCGAGAAGCATGACAATGACTTTGTAAACAAATCGCCGACGCTAAATAGGTCGCCGTCGATGTGCATCGATGAGCTTCTGATTTAATTGCCAGTTTTGTGTTATTGTTCGTTAGTTTTTTTTGGGAAAAATTATTATTTTTCATGATAAAATAAAGCATAGTGTTATATACAGCCACAGACAAACTATACACAACTCCTAATGTTGAAAACAAATGAATCGAATTGCAAAAATTGAGGGTCGCAACCACTAACTATGCCGCGTTGATGTGCATCGATGAGCTTCCGATTTTATTGCCACTTTTTCCAATCGCTGTTAGTTTTAGAAGATCGCCGGGCATATAATCACAACAAGCAGAACGCACAATATTTTTTCCACTCCATTGCGTAAAAAAATAATACGGGAAAAGCCCGCAGTTTGATGAGGACCAAAAGTACTTGACAAAAGGTCAGAAATAGTGCAAGTACCGGTCGTTAAAAGTGTGGAACGCTTATCAACTTTAACTTGAAATATCTTTCGGTAGGAAAGTTTTCATGCAAAATGTGATGAATTTACAATATATTTTGATCTCGTCTGGCGATTTCAAGTGCTGACTCCATTTTAGTGGAAAAAGGTCATTATTTCCCTTTAAACCGTGCTGGGGACCAGTGGTACTGTGTAGTACCGTAGGTTAACCCATGCTGGGGACTAGTGGTACTTTGTGGTACCGTAGGTTGACCCATGCTGGGGACTAGTGGTACTTTGTGGTACCGTAAGTTAACCCGTGCTGGGGACCAGTGGTACTTTGTGGTACCGTAGGTTAACCCGTGCTGGGGACTAGTGGTACTTTGTGGTACCGTAGGTTAACCCGTGCTGGGGACCAGTGGTACTTTGTGGTACCGTAGGTTAACCCGTGCTGGGAACCAGTGGTACTTTGTGGTACTGTTCGTTTTAAGTAATATGTAAATAGCAGTGATCAGTCGTATTATGCCCCAGAAATGAAATTGTTGCGAGTGAAGTGTAAGTCATTTTGCGGTTCCAGATGTCAACAATGTGATACTTAGTGGAGTCTAAACATAGCGGAAATAGCAGCAAGGGAGGTTAGTATTGAAATCACGATACCCTTGCTTTATTATGAACGAATTAACCCGCGAGTTACTGGGGTATATTCAATAACGCGACTTACTGGGGGTGGCTATCTTTTTGCCCCTCCCCCCCCCCTCGGATCTCCGGAACTACTAGACCGATTGTAAAAATTCAAACGGCATTCAATAGCCCTGTGAAATTTATTGAGGGAAACCTAATATTGTTGACTTCAGGGTTACCGATGACGTCACAGGTCAGATCAAGTACAAGATGTTTGACCGTGTCAAAAGGTCTCGATGGATGGAATTATCGCGCAAAATTGCGATATTAAACGCATAAGCAGTCGATAAATCGGTATGTTTCGTGTGTCTGACACTTCAAAGTAACATTCTAAGCTGTTTATGACCTTGGGTCAGGTCAAGGTGATCCGAGGTCACGAGGTCAAACTGCAGATTACGGTCGTTATGCGTTGTAACACATGTTTATTGGTTTGTTTTTCGTCTAGAACGCGACAAATGACCCTAGAACATTGGTCTGGTCACTGCATGGCATGTCTGGTCACTGCATGGCATTGGAGCATGTACACGGGTGGTGCATGTATAGCTCGCTGGTGCATGAGCATGTCTGGGGCACAGCATGTTGGCCAGTTGTGTAATAGTGTTGTGTTCACAGGTCTACTTCCTGAAGAGTGAATAAACTCAATCAGCAGCAGCTGTCTTACTCGAGTCGTCACAATATCAACAAACACTGGCCCGGAGTCTTTTCGCCTGATTGACCGTAACTGTTTCCGGTGGGGGCGGCTGAATTATGACGGTACCAAATGGTGCCCCTGGTCCTGAGCACCGATCGGCGTCCCCTCCCGACTCCGTGGCGGGCGTATTTCCGTTGGTAGACCAAAAAGTGTCACATCCGACGTACTTTCATACTTAGGGAGCCAGAAGTCAGTCAAAAATATAGACATTGCTTTTAAATTAGTGTTGGGCATTGTCCATACTTGGTTCTCCAATATGTATTCTCCTCTTTAAATATTTTATGAAATTTGTATTTTGTAGAAACACAAAAAATCACAAAATCACAATTTTCAAATATATTCAGAAAGCGGAATATATATTGGAGAACCAAGTATGGACGATTCCCAAACCAAATTTCAAAGCAATATCTATATTTTTGACTGACTTATGGCTCCTTAAGTTTGAAAGTACGTCGAAAGAAAGTGGTGATAGACCACTTATTGGTCTATCAAAGGAAATACGCCTGCGGCGGGGAGTCCGGAGGGGTCGCGGGGACGGAGACAGTGCAAAAACTGAGACGCGTAGGAGTGTGGCGGTTAAAACTGAGATTCGTGGGAGTGTGGCGGTTAAAACTGAGACGCGTGGGAGTGTGGCGGTTAAAACTGAGACGCGTGGGAGTGTGGCGGTTAAAACTGAGACGCGTGGGAGTGTGGCGGTTAAAACTGAGACGCGTGGGAGTGTGGCGGTTAAAACTGAGACGCGTGGGAGTGTGGTGGTTGCTACCGTTTGTAAATATTTGACGCCAGAGAAGTTCCAGTTTAACCCTCGCCCGTGCAGCGTCCGATCAGTGTGTGACCGTGCTCGGGGGTTGGTACCCCCCCCCCCCCCCTAGTGTTTCTCGCCTAATTGGGCTAGAGCTTCGATTAAAAAAACGAGCGTGTTGTTTGTCACGAGATGAAGCTATTGATACCCGATGTTTAGGTCCTAGGTCATTCGGTGACCTCTGAGGTCTTGTCAATGACCCCAAATTCAACCAAATTGTAAATGCGTATAAATTGAATTTAATCGAGCTAGAATCGCGAATGAGCATATAATTATTCTAAATGAGTGCCAAATTTGAAATCAGCGTCACAAAATGTCCTAGAAACTGCCAAATTCCAAAAAGGTCATGTCAGGTCATGTCAGGTCATTTGAGGTCAGTGACCTCGGTTGACCTGTTGGGGCGCATGACCCCAGTGGAACATATAATTATGTAAAATGGATCCCATATTTGAAATCAGCGTCACAAAATGTTCTAGAAACTGCCAGAAGCCAAAAAAGTCATATGAGGTCATCGGAGGTCAGTGACCTCGGTTGACCTCTGAAAAGGTCAATCGAGTTCACTATGTCAATGTAAACCACAACTGTCACCTGGAAAAACCTGTGCATATGCTCCTGAACAACAAACACTATGGAACTGCACAAGTTACAAGGATCAATACTACGGGACGCCAGTTGCACCTGACATGACCTTGACAAACAGGTCAAAAGTCACGGGTCATGTAATCTACAACTTCAAAAAAATCAGGATATGTGTCAAATTGTTCACAAGTAGGGTACTGAAGG
This sequence comes from Chirona hameri, assembly GCA_036785665.1. Lineage (NCBI taxonomy): Eukaryota > Metazoa > Arthropoda > Thecostraca > Balanomorpha > Balanidae > Chirona > Chirona hameri. The sequence goes on along the minus strand of JAXIVJ010008829.1, from coordinate 41,966 downwards.
TTTCATCGCAATCGGTTGATATTTACGCGAGTTATTCCCGAAAAACCGAGGGGGTGGCATCACCCCCTCCCCCCCCCCCCCCCCTTCTGCACTGGCGAGGGTTAATAATGTCATGGCCAACAAGAAAGTGTGTGTCTGCGAGTGAGGCAATAGCACTAAAAAATGACATAAAAATGGCAGCAGCGGACTCAGAACTCGGCAGGTTTATGGCAGCGGACTCTGAACTCGGCAGGTTTATGGCAGCGGACTCTGGACTCGGCAGGTTTATGGCAGCGGACTCTGAACTCGGCAGGTTTATAGCAGCGGACTCTGAACTCGGCAGGTTTATGCTCAATACCCTGAACTAAATGAGGTCGCTTGCATGATGCCAGCCGCAACCGACATGTCGCACATGTCACCAACATGGCGGGTTTTTATGCGGCCTCACTGACGGTGGTAAGTTAGGCTCGAAACACTTCGTACACAGCGCCAAGTCACACTTGGCACAGATCTTACGAGGCCTGCCACTGCAGCCGGCCAGCATGTACAGTCTCCAGGCGTCTAACGTCGCGATCAGGTAGCCGACCCCTCATATTGCAGGCTCGCCGCAGTGTGCGCGGTCTTGGTTGGTTGCACAGTCTCCAGGTGCCGGACGTCGCGATCAGGTAGCCGACCCCTCATATTGCAGGCTCGCCGCAGTGTGCGCGGTCTTGGTTGGTTGTACAGTCTCCAGGTGTCGGACGTCGCGATCAGGTAGCCGAACCCTCATATTGCAGGCTCGCCGCAGTGTGCGCGGTCTTGGTTGGTTGCACAGTCTCCAGGTGTCGGACGTCGCGATCAGGTAGCCGACCCCTCATATTGCAGGCTCGCCGCAGTGTGCGCGGTCTTGTACAGCAGGCACCGTCTCCAGGCGTCGGACGTCGCGATCAGGTAGCCGACCCCTCATATTGCAGGCTCGCCGCAGTGTGCGCGGTCTTGGTTGGTTGCACAGTCTCCAGGTGTCGGACGTCGCGATCAGGTAGCCGACCCCTCATATTGCAGGCTCGCCGCAGTGTGCGCGGTCTTGTACAGCATGCACAGTCTCCAGGCGTCGGACGTCGCGATCAGGTAGCCGACCCCTCATATTGCAGGCTCGCCGCAGTGTGCGCGGTCTTGTACAGCATGCACAGTCTCCAGGCGTCGGACGTCGCGATCAGGTAGCCGACCCCTCATATTGCAGGCTCGCCGCAGTGTGCGCGGTCTTGTACAGCATGCACCGTCTCCAGGCGTCTAACGTCGCGATCAGGTAGCTGACCCCTCATATTGCAGGCTCGCCGCAGTGTGCGCGGTCTTGTACAGCATGCACAGTCTCCAGGCGTCGGACGTCGCGATCAGGTAGCCGACCCCTCATATTGCAGGCTCGCCGCAGTGTGCGCGGTCTTGTACAGCATGCACAGTCTCCAGGCGTCGGACGTCGCGATCAGGTAGCCGACCCCTCATATTGCAGGCTCGCCGCAGTGTGCGCGGTCTTGTACAGCATGCACAGTCTCCAGGCGTCGGACGTCGCGATCAGGTAGCCGACCCCTCATATTGCAGGCTCGCCGCAGTGTGCGCGGTCTTGTACAGCATGCACAGTCTCCAGGCGTCGGACGTCGCGATCAGGTAGCCGACCCCTCATATTGCAGGCTCGCCGCAGTGTGCGCGGTCTTGGTTGGTTGCACAGTCTCCAGGTGTCGGACGTCGCGATCAGGTAGCCGACCCCTCATATTGCAGGCTCGCCGCAGTGTGCGCGGTCTTGTACAGCATGCACCGTCTCCAGGCGTCGGACGTCGCGATCAGGTAGCCGACCCCTCATATTGCAGGCTCGCCGCAGTGTGCGCGGTCTTGGTTGGTTGCACAGTCTCCAGGCATCGGACGTCGCGATCAGGTAGCCGACCCCTCATATTGCAGGCTCGCCGCAGTGTGTGCGGTCTTGTACAGCATGCACCGTCTCCAGGCGTCGGACGTCGCGATCAGGTAGCCGACCCCTCATATTGCAGGCTCGCCGCAGTGTGCGTGGTCTTGGTTGGTTGCACAGTCTCCAGGCATCGGACGTCGCGATCAGGTAGCCGACCCCTCATATTGCAGGCTCGCCGCAGTGTGCGCGGTCTTGTACAGCATGCACCGTCTCCAGGCGTCGGACGTCGCGATCAGGTAGCCGACCCCTCATATTGCAGGCTCGCCGCAGTGTGCGCGGTCTTGTACAGCATGCACCGTCTCCAGGCGTCGGACGTCGCGATCAGGTAGCCGACCCCTCATATTGCAGGCTCGCCGCAGTGTGCGCGGTCTTGTACAGCATGCACCGTCTCCAGGCGTCGGACGTCGCGATCAGGTAGCCGACCCCTCATATTGCAGGCTCGCCGCAGTGTGCGCGGTCTTGTACAGCATGCACAGTCTCCAGGCGTCGGACGTCGCGATCAGGTAGCCGACCCCTCATTGTGCAGGCTCGCCGCAGTGTGCGCGGTCTTGGTTGGTTGCACAGTCTCCAGGCGTCGGACGTCGTGATCAGGTAGCCGACCCCTCATATTGCAGGCTCGCCGCAGCAGTGTGCGCGCTCCTGGTTGGTTGCACAGTCTCCAGGCGTCGGACGTCGCGATCAGGTAGCCGACCCCTCATATTGCAGGCTCGCCGCAGTGTGCGCGGTCTTGTACAGCATGCACAGTCTCCAGGCGTCGGACGTCGCGATCAGGTAGCCGACCCCTCATATTGCAGGCTCGCCGCAGTGTGCGCGGTCTTGTACAGCATGCACAGTCTCCAGGCGTCGGACGTCGCGATCAGGTAGCCGACCCCTCATATTGCAGGCTCGCCGCAGTGTGCGCGGTCTTGTACAGCATGCACCGTCTCCAGGCGTCGGACGTCGCGATCAGGTAGCCGACCCCTCATATTGCAGGCTCGCCGCAGTGTGCGCGGTCTTGTACAGCATGCACAGTCTCCAGGCGTCGGACGTCGTGATCAGGTAGCCGAGCCCTCATATTGCAGGCTCGCCGCAGTGTGCGCGGTCTTGTACAGCATGCACAGTCTCCAGGCGTCGGACGTCGCGATCAGGTAGCCGACCCCTCATATTGCAGGCTCGCCGCAGTGTGCGCGGTCTTGTACAGCATGCACAGTCTCCAGGCGTCGGACGTCGCGATCAGGTAGCCGACCCCTCATTGTGCAGGCTCGCCGCAGTGTGCGCGGTCTTGGTTGGTTGCACAGTCTCCAGGCGTCGGACGTCGTGATCAGGTAGCCGACCCCTCATATTGCAGGCTCGCCGCAGTGTGCGCGGTCTTGTACAGCATGCACCGTCTCCAGGCGTCGGACGTCGCGATCAGGTAGCCGACCCCTCATATTGCAGGCTCGCCGCAGTGTGCGCGGTCTTGTACAGCATGCACAGTCTCCAGGCGTCGGACGTCGCGATCAGGTAGCCGACCCCTCATATTGCAGGCTCGCCGCAGTGTGCGCGGTCTTGGTTGGTTGCACAGTCTCCAGGCATCGGACGTCGCGATCAGGTAGCCGACCCCTCATATTGCAGGCTCGCCGCAGTGTGCGCGGTCTTGTACAGCATGCACCGTCTCCAGGCGTCGGACGTCGCGATCAGGTAGCCGACCCCTCATATTGCAGGCTCGCCGCAGTGTGCGCGGTCTTGGTTGGTTGCACAGTCTCCAGGCATCGGACGTCGCGATCAGGTAGCCGACCCCTCATATTGCAGGCTCGCCGCAGTGTGCGCGGTCTTGTACAGCATGCACCGTCTCCAGGCGTCGGACGTCGCGATCAGGTAGCCGACCCCTCATATTGCAGGCTCGCCGCAGTGTGCGCGGTCTTGGTTGGTTGCACAGTCTCCAGGCATCGGACGTCGCGATCAGGTAGCCGACCCCTCATATTGCAGGCTCGCCGCAGTGTGCGCGGTCTTGGTTGGTTGCACAGTCTCCAGGCATCGGACATCGGGATCAGGTAGCCGACCCCTCATATTGCAGGCTCGCCGCAGTGTGCGCGGTCTTGGTTGGTTGCACAGTCTCCAGGTGTCGGACGTCGCGATCAGGTAGCCGACCCCTCATATTGCAGGCTCGCCGCAGTGTGCGCGGTCTTGTACAGCATGCACAGTCTCCAGGCGTCGGACGTCGCGATCAGGTAGCCGACCCCTCATATTGCAGGCTCGCCGCAGTGTGCGCGGTCTTGTACAGCATGCACAGTCTCCAGGCGTCGGACGTCGCGATCAGGTAGCCGACCCCTCATATTGCAGGCTCGCCGCAGTGTGCGCGGTCTTGGTTGGTTGCACAGTCTCCAGGCATCGGACGTCGCGATCAGGTAGCCGACCCCTCATTGTGCAGGCTCGCCGCAGTGTGCGCGGTCTTGTACAGCATGCACCGTCCCCAGGCGTCGGACGTCGCGATCAGGTAGCCGACCCCTCATATTGCAGGCTCGCCGCAGTGTGCGCGGTCTTGGTTGGTTGCACAGTCTCCAGGTGTCGGACGTCGCGATCAGGTAGCCGACCCCTCATATTGCAGGCTCGCCGCAGTGTGCGCGGTCTTGTACAGCAGGCACCGTCTCCAGGCGTCGGACGTCGCGATCAGGTAGCCGACCCCTCATATTGCAGGCTCGCCGCAGTGTGCGCGGTCTTGGTTGGTTGCACAGTCTCCAGGTGTCGGACGTCGCGATCAGGTAGCCGACCCCTCATATTGCAGGCTCGCCGCAGTGTGCGCGGTCTTGTACAGCATGCACAGTCTCCAGGCGTCGGACGTCGCGATCAGGTAGCCGACCCCTCATATTGCAGGCTCGCCGCAGTGTGCGCGGTCTTGTACAGCATGCACAGTCTCCAGGCGTCGGACGTCGCGATCAGGTAGCCGACCCCTCATATTGCAGGCTCGCCGCAGTGTGCGCGGTCTTGTACAGCATGCACCGTCTCCAGGCGTCTAACGTCGCGATCAGGTAGCTGACCCCTCATATTGCAGGCTCGCCGCAGTGTGCGCGGTCTTGTACAGCATGCACAGTCTCCAGGCGTCGGACGTCGCGATCAGGTAGCCGACCCCTCATATTGCAGGCTCGCCGCAGTGTGCGCGGTCTTGTACAGCATGCACAGTCTCCAGGCGTCGGACGTCGCGATCAGGTAGCCGACCCCTCATATTGCAGGCTCGCCGCAGTGTGCGCGGTCTTGTACAGCATGCACAGTCTCCAGGCGTCGGACGTCGCGATCAGGTAGCCGACCCCTCATATTGCAGGCTCGCCGCAGTGTGCGCGGTCTTGTACAGCATGCACAGTCTCCAGGCGTCGGACGTCGCGATCAGGTAGCCGACCCCTCATATTGCAGGCTCGCCGCAGTGTGCGCGGTCTTGTACAGCATGCACAGTCTCCAGGCGTCGGACGTCGCGATCAGGTAGCCGACCCCTCATATTGCAGGCTCGCCGCAGTGTGCGCGGTCTTGTACAGCATGCACCGTCTCCAGGCGTCTAACGTCGCGATCAGGTAGCCGACCCCTCATATTGCAGGCTCGCCGCAGTGTGCGCGGTCTTGTACAGCATGCACAGTCTCCAGGCGTCGGACGTCGCGATCAGGTAGCCGACCCCTCATATTGCAGGCTCGCCGCAGTGTGCGCGGTCTTGTACAGCATGCACAGTCTCCAGGCGTCGGACGTCGCGATCAGGTAGCCGACCCCTCATATTGCAGGCTCGCCGCAGTGTGCGCGGTCTTGTACAGCATGCACAGTCTCCAGGCGTCGGACGTCGCGATCAGGTAGCCGACCCCTCATATTGCAGGCTCGCCGCAGTGTGCGCGGTCTTGTACAGCATGCACAGTCTCCAGGCGTCGGACGTCGCGATCAGGTAGCCGACCCCTCATATTGCAGGCTCGCCGCAGTGTGCGCGGTCTTGTACAGCATGCACAGTCTCCAGGCGTCGGACGTCGCGATCAGGTAGCCGACCCCTCATATTGCAGGCTCGCCGCAGTGTGCGCGGTCTTGGTTGGTTGCACAGTCTCCAGGCGTCGGACGTCGCGATCAGGTAGCCGACCCCTCATATTGCAGGCTCGCCGCAGTGTGCGCGGTCTTGTACAGCATGCACCGTCTCCAGGCGTCGGACGTCGCGATCAGGTAGCCGACCCCTCATATTGCAGGCTCGCCGCAGTGTGCGCGGTCTTGTACAGCATGCACCGTCTCCAGGCGTCGGACATCGGGATCAGGTAGCCGACCCCTCATATTGCAGGCTCGCCGCAGTGTGCGCGGTCTTGGTTGGTTGCACAGTCTCCAGGCATCGGACGTCGCGATCAGGTAGCCGACCCCTCATATTGCAGGCTCGCTCGCCGCAGTGTGCGCGCTCCTGGTTGGTTGCACAGTGGTCGCCCGACTCGTCGCAGCCGCCATCTTGTAAGTCAGCACGATCTGCCGCCGGAAGTTCAGTAGAGAGAGCTGTGCCTTCTCTGGCGTCGCCACTCTGTGGAGCAGCTGCAGCTGTTTGTGATTTCCATGTCCACCACTCTTGCCAGGAAGCTCCACCTTAGGTCAGGAGGCTCCACCAGGTACCATTTTAGGCCACGGATGGCGATGCCGTACTTGCCGACGAGCCAGTCATGAAGATCAACGCCTCCCTTCCCCCATGCCCGTGTCCAGTGTTGTACGACTTCACCGCTCGCGGCTGTGGCACAGGGGTGTGGTTTCCTATCTCTGTGTGGGTGCCAGGGCACCCACAATAGTCCATCGGCACCCACAATCAAGAACATGTTTCAAAATGCATAGCATAAATAACTAAAATACTTTTTAAGGTAAGGATTTCGCTGAACGTCAGCTGTCACTATTTCAACGATTTAACAGTAGGTGTTCCCGCATGTGTGTTGAAGGAGGGATACGTGTTTGAAGCGTTAAAACCGTACGCTCTACTGTCGTGCGGGATCCGGCGCACCGGTATTTAGCGGCTTGTTGCCTTTGGTTTCTGAGGCCAATTTAGCGCAGCGAGTTGCGTCAGTTGAAACGCCACGCGTTGGCACAGAACGACAATGACGGTAACGGCGCTTAGACGCCCCGGACGAAGTACGTGGTATACTATTATTTTCCTATGATTTATGATTGAAATTATTTGTTAGATTACTGATATGATAACTGATATGATTTCTGATCTCCCGATGATTTTGCTGTGTTAGATACCCACTGAGAGCCAATGAGGAAATCGTTGCATATCATTGTATGTTGTGTTTGTTGTGCTTCATCTTTTATCGACACGACTGACCACAGTTTTTTGTGTCCTTTTTTATAGTTTTCACGTGACTGTTAAATCCGAAGCGAACAATAGATAATGAATCCTGTAGAACTCTGTTGTTTTGCTGTTACAGTAGGTCTTTAACCAAGTATCAGGTTGAAATATTCCAAGCCGTTAGGATTGCACTTTTGCTTTCAGACAGTCACAAAATAAATTCTTCCATGGCATAAAGCTGTCAAGAAACTGATAATTTTTGCATTCAAACCTTGTTTTATTCCATACTGGGAATTATTAAATGGGTTCAATGCACATGCATTTACTAACTTCCATATACATTGGGGAAGGCGGGAGAGGCCTGACCGCCTTAGCTTTGGAAGGTGTTCTAAATAAACTGTTAAAGCTCTTCCAATATGTACCATAAACGCACTATATAACGCATTATAGGTTGATAAATTGTATATGTTTAGCCAGTAAATGAACGAACGCATTCTAATTTAAAAATAGATATACTTTCAGGCGCTTCCGCAAGACCTTGTATTTTGTAGGATAGCCCGACCGGCGGCTAGCTCCGACCGGCGATCACCATATAGTAGTATTGTATTCACTTGAACTTTGTCTTTGCCTCGCCCGCAAACTTTAATAAAGTCTTCCTCGTAATACGTTTGCAACTATGACGGGTGGACGATCGTGTGAAGCTACTTTACATCCTGCTGTTATATACAAGACGTAATGTCCGTGCGTATGTAGGATTGTCAGATTTTGCCGGCCACAGTGTCGAGACAGTAAGAGCTGCGTCGGCGAAATTTTCACACACAAATCAGACCTGTGCGAATTCGATTTTGGGCCACATGTTGAGCGCGTGCAACATCTGTGACGCACGTGAGGGCCGGATCTGTTTTTTTTAGACTTGCGACCGCCGCCGTCAGAGCTGCACGTGCTGTCAGCCCAAAAAGCTGGCTGGATTTTTAGACGGAACTTATACACATCCAAAGCATAAACAGCGCAAAGTTTGAGTCTTGGTTTGAGTAGGCCTACTATTTGTATTTCATATTTTTGGCTTCGTGAAATAACATAACATACGTTCTTTTCTGTAGTCGTATAGTGTATGTCTTGTATATTGTGTATTGTGAAGTGTATTATAATTTTCCTAATTAAATAAGTGTATTGGTATGTATATAATTAATGTAACTGTCTTGAGTGTGTAATTAAGTGCATGCGCTTCGTACCAATACCTGCAAGCGAAATGAGAAAAGTGCGTATTAAATTCCGGTTGGCAGCTAAGGCACATTGTTATTATCCAATGTTTGACTTAATTATGGTTATATTGCCAAGGTGCCTGCCACTGGAAAATCTGATAAACCGAATCTTATTAGATCCGGCCGCGTATAACTGGATTTTAATAAGTTGCATACGCTGTAGGGCGCGCATCTGGAAAATCTGATAAACCGAATCGTATTAGATCCGGCTGCGTATAACTGGATTTTAATAAGTTACGTACGCTGTAGGGCGCGCATCTAGTAATTTTGTAATTTATTAATTAATATATTTTTTAGTGTAATAACTTGAAGTAATTGTACCCAAGGAATGTCTAATAACATGTTTTCACCCAGCCTAGTTACGAGCGAGCGCGAAGCGGTCGCTCGTCTTTCTGTGGTATATGGGGAAAATATGAATATGAGCGGCCCGGCCCGACCCGTGGCGACGCTTTTGAGAAGCTCATATATCTGCAACCACACGTCTGATTGACAAGCTGACTTCTTCGCTGAGCAGCCCCATCCAACCTACCCTGTTTGCCACCGATGCCGACTCATGTGGGTGACTACCACTGTGTGTGGCGCGTGCCGCGAGAGGGGTGTTGAAAAGTGTTTTATCACAACTCTGCAGCGGCTGAGCCGATTGTGAGCAAATTTGGTGTGTGGTTAGGGACCCCTCAGCCGCGAATTTTCCACAAGTCAGGGGGGTGTCTCTGCACGTGCGCACGTGCACACCCCTATTGTATATGTCAGGAACGGCTGAACCAATTGCGTTATAATTTGGTGTGTGGTTAGGGACCTCTCAGCCGTTGCCTTTCCACAAGCCAGGGGTGGAGTGCCTCTGCACGTGCGCACGTGCTCACCCCTATTCTATATCTCAGGAATGGCTGAGCCGAATGTGCTCAAATTTGGTGTGTGGTTAGGGACCTCTCAACCGCCAGTTTCCCACAAGACAGTGATGGGGTGACTCTGCACGTGCGCACGTGCACACCCCTGTTCTATATCTCAGGAACAGCTGAGCCGATTGTGTTCAAATTTGGTGTGTGGTTAGGGACCCCTCCGCCGCCGCCTACCCACAAGTCATGGGTGGGGTGCCTCTGCACGAGCGCACGTGCGCACCTTTTTTGTATCTCAGGAACTACTTGCCCGATCGGATTGAAATTCACCATACAATTATGTCACGCTCGCTCGTTCATCGCCAACTACGGCGCCTTACTGGTATATATGCTATTATGTAAAAGACAGAATGTCCGTGTGTACGTATGTATGATTGCCAGATTTTTCCGAGCCACAGTGCCGAGACGGTAAAAGCTGCGAGAGCTAACTTTTCACACACAAATCAGACCTGTGCGAACTTAGATTTTGAGCCGACTGTGAGGCACGTGCAACACCTGTGACGCACGTGAGGGCCGGATCTCGGCTTTTGGGGGGTTTGCGACCGCTGCCGTCAGAGCTGCACAGCCGGCGACTCGGAAACCTCGCTGGATTTTCAGACGGAACTTTTACATATCTGACGCATAAACAGCACAAAGTTTGAGTCACTGGGGAGCACTCGCCGTGGACCCCTACCGTCCGGGCTGTCTAATGCCGGCCGCCATCTTGTGGGTACCAAAAAGGCGGCCGTGCGCGTGGCCGCCCGTGTTAACACGCGAGTCACTGGGGGTGGGGGATTTTGTTTAGCCCCCCTTAGGAATATTAAGAATATCTCAACAACCAATGCAGATATCGACGCTAAACTTTCAGTACCTCTCCGGGCATCATTTGTACACATTTTGTGCAAACACAAAGCAATTTCGTCAGAACTTGTTCGAGATATAGTGAATTGAATGACGTCACTTAAACACGATTTTGACACAAAAATCAGCTAAACTTTTCCAAGCCGTACAAATGCCACATTTGAAGTAAAATGCAATACAAAAATCGCTAAAAGGCAGAAAATTGCAAGGGCTATAGACCAGCTATCTCTAAATTTCGAAAATTTTAGTTTTTTATCTAAAAGAACTAATGACCACAAAATCACATTTTTCAAAGATATTTAAAAAAACGGAATATATGTCAGATAACGACATACGAGCAACTACCATACCAAATTGCAAACCGATTTTTTTTTTACTGACATGGCATTTAAAGTATGGGTAAATCATGAGGTCATATTTTGAAATTGATTTTTTTTTACCAGATGCAGACAAATAAATGCCAGCACTGTATTGTTTAGATAAAACTGATATAGAAACATGCTTTTTCATTTAGATTTACTAATTTCAAATTTTGACCTTCAGTGACCTGAACTTGACCTGAACTTGACACTAACTTCACGTAAATGAAGTCAGGTGGTAAAATGACTATCGCTATCGAATTCTATGCGTAAAAGCATCCACAAAACATTGCTGCATGACTTTCGAAGATGTTTTGTGTGTAGTGACCTTTTGTGACCTGACCTTGACCTTGATCTTTTCCAACAATCACACTTTAGCTCATGTGGGATATGTATCATACCTTTGACAGCACTTTGGGTGATCATAGGCCAGTGGCGTAGCCAAGGGGGGGGGGGCAAAGGGGCCATGCCCCGCCCCCCCCCCCCCCCCCTGGAGGCCAGGCGGGCCCCTCTGGCGACCGAGCGAGGGCCCTGGGGCCGAAGGCCCCAGTGTTTTGGATGGTGTCAGGTGCCCGCAAAACGCCTTATGTCGCATAAAGAACGTCCACGAACAAATCTAACACGAATAAATCACAGCATTTAAGAGCTGGTATTTATTTCGAGGGCCCCTCAGACATTTCGAGGGCCCCCTCAGGCATTTCGAGGGCCCCTCAGGCATTTCGAGGGCCCCTCAGGCCAGGCACGTAGCCAGGATTTCGTCCAGGGGGTGTGGGGGGGGGGCGGCGCCTCGAAAGGGCCCCTTCCCGAGCATTATCCCCCCCCCCCAAAAGGATATGAAAAACTCTACGGATTTCGGCCACTTTATTTTGTGAGGTTCAACTTTCCAGGGGCCCTCTGATATGTCCAGGGGCCCTCTGATCTGTCCAGGGGCCCTCTGGTCTGTCCAGGGGCCCTCCAGCCTGCTCAGGGGCCCTTCCGAGCTGGCCAGGGACTGCACTGGCTGCTTTTTCACCCTGCCGACATCCTCAGGGGCCTCTCCGACTTGCCCAGGGGTCCTTCTGTGCTGGCCAGAGGCCCATTCGACGTAATCAGGGGCCATCTGACCTGCTCAGGGACCCTTTCGGTCTGGTCAGGGGCCCCTTTGACATGCACAGGGGCCCTTTGAACTTCCCAAGGGCCCTCTGGTCTGCCCAGGAGCCCTCCAGCCTTCTAAGGGGCCCTTCCAACCTGGCAAGAGACTGCGCTTTCTGTTTTGTCGCCTTGTCAACATGCTCAGAGGGCCCTTCGACCTGCCCTGGGGCCCCTCCGTGCTGACTAGGAGCCCATTCGGCATGTTCAGGGGCCCTTTTGGTCTGGTCAGGGGCCCTTCTGACATGCACAGGAGCCCTTTTAACTTCCCAGAGGCCCTCTGGTGCTGGTCTGTCCAGGGGCCCTCCAGCCTGTTCAGGGGGTCCTTAATTAAGACCTGGTAAGGGACTGCACTGGCTACTTTGTCGCCCTGCCGACATGCTCAGGGGCCTCTCCGACCTTCCCAGGGGTCCCTCTGTGCTGGCTCGGTGCTCATTCGACGTGTTCAGGGGCCCTTTGACCCGCTCAGGGGCCCTTTCTCGGCTTGTCCAGGGGCCCTTCTGACATGTACAGGGCTCTGCTGAACGTCCAAGGGCCCTCTGATCTTTCAGAAAGGGCCCTGGTGCCCCTAAAGAACCTCTTAGAAGAAGAAGAGGGCCCGCCGGGCCTCCAGGGCGGGGGGGGGGCGGGTAGCCTCCCCCGCCCCCCCCCCCCCCCCACCCCTTGGCTACGTGCCTGCCTCAGGCATACCGAGTTAATGTTATCGACTTTTAAGCGTTGGTTACAAAATGATCTGTCCGACCTCCTATTTCCCTAAATATGGCAGCATTTGGTAGCATAGCCAACGAGCTACAATAACAGCGCAAGCCCTCATGTGGATGCGCGTAAAGTTATTGTAACGTTAGGACAACATGTATTGGGGTCTGGACGTTTGGAAGAAGACGTTTGGGATGGGTGGTGGTGGGGGGGGGGGGGGCACGGAAGTTTTTTTAGGGGGAATCCCAAAGTCTCACATTTCTGAAAACTCATCAGATTTTGCTTGCTTATGCATTGATAGCTGATTTAAAACAAACTTTCCTTAGATAAAGTTGCTTAGATTTTCTTATCAGGAAATGTGTACATTTTGTGCTGATTTCAGGCGGTTTGACGGCTGCTATGGCCCCTTTTCCCCTGGATCTGCCAAGTTTTTTTAGGGGGGGAATCGCAAAAAGTCTCACACATTTCTGAAAACTCATCGGATTTCGCTTGCTTATGCATTGATAGCTGATTTAAAACAACAAACTTCCTTAGATAAAGTTGCTTAGATTTTCTTATCAGGAAATGTGTACATTTTGTGCTGATTTCAGGCGGTTTGATGGGTTTGATGGGATATAAATTTTACCCCCAAACTCGAACCCTAGATCCGCCAGTGTGTGGGCCCCCAATTGGCTACGAGGGCCCCTCTGATCCCGTTTGCCCCCCCCCCCCCCCCTGGCCGAAATCCTGGCTACGCCCCTGTCATAGGCGCAATCGAAGGCCATGGATGGCAAGTATTGTCCATAAACTCAAATACCTCGATTTTGACGTTTGACTTGACCGTGACCTGACATGCGACCTTAATTTGAAATTTGTAAATATGCGTTAGGTTTATCCCATTGAGTGCTTTCGAATGCCGCCTTGCGCGTTCCGCTGCGATCATTGGTGCTGAAGATACCAGGGGGCCTAACCCCCTCCCCCAGTGAGTCGTGTTACAGAATATACCCCAGTGGCTGCCGGGTTAAAGGATGGGGAGACGAGTACCCCCGGCTGACATTTGGCAATATATTGAGCGAACTACTTGTGGTAGCGCAATATGACTACCACTACAACGTTCCAAATTGAATGCAAAATGATTCTAGGTGTTCATATTTGTTTTCCCCCACGAAAAACAAATGTTCTCGCGGATCGCGCATCACTGGACTTCTATTGTCATTTTGTGTTTGTTTAGGTAGCCGGTAGGTACCCTCACGGGTGGATGAAACGCTATGAGTGCAAATTAGGTGTTCATGATAAATCGAACGACTTTGCTGAAAATTGGAAAGAAACTTGACAAACATAAAAGAAAAATGCGAATGACTCGTTGTGTATATAAATGTTATGTTTTTGCCACCATTTTAAGAAGTGCTTACACATCATCTTACATCTGTCAATACTACCTGAGGGGTAGGTAATACCGACCACAATAATGAAGTGATTCACAAGCATAATCGATGCTGTTTTAATTATCCAATACAATAATTACCCACAAAAAGAAGTGTAAGGCTGGAAACGATGATAACACATTACGTAAAGTGTCTAGGGCTCTCAATTCCATCATTGATATGTTAACCCTATTTGTAACAGGGGGGGGGGCGGATTCCGCCCCCCCCATGTTTTTCAAAGATATCTCCGGAACGGCTGGGAGCAGGCCCATGAATTTTGGGAATTTTCATAGAATTGAACTTCGCATTTGGAGTCAAAATTTTGAGTTCTTAACCTGAACAGAGGCGGTTCCAGGGCACAGTTTTGGGTGGGTTCGGAGGCGACATTTGGCGATAATACGGAAATGCGATCTTCACGGTTTCTTCCTACTGCATCAAGTATGAAGGAGTTATATCGGCTTACGGTGATTGCAACAAGTGCAAATTAGTTGATGTTAATGAAATATCATAAAAATTGCATGGCAGAGGCGGTTTCAGGGGCTTGAAAAGGGGGGGGGGGGCGGGGGGTTTCCAGGAAGTATTCAATGCTTGGCGGGAAGCCAATAGAGCAATGTAAGGGGCATTTATAGCTATCAAGATGTGAAAGATAGCTCCTGCTTCCATTATTTGCATAATGTGTTACATATAGAGATTTAGGGGCATGCTCAGGAACATGAAAAGGGGGGGTGACTGGCATGGTGATGACGATATGCCAGCGATAACGGCGCAATATACGTTTAGCTTATAATAATAATGCACATATGAGACCAGAAAAGGGAATAAAGTCATTTTTTGCAGAGGCGCGCTCAGGAATGGAAGAAAGAGGGTCATATTATTGCAAGGAAACTAAGAGGCATGGGCGTACAATGACATAACATACTGCAGTTTTCGGATGAAACACGCACCACAGGCTACTCTACGAACGATTATAAGATAATAGGCGAGTCCAGGTAGGGTAAAAAGGGGGGTAAGCAATGTGAATTGAAGTTGTAAGTGAAATAGTCACTGTTGACTAGTTAGTATCATAATAGCGGTTAATATACTTATCAAAAGGTCTTGCGCCGCCCCAGTTTGGATCCTGGATACGCCCATGATAAAGTACAACATGCAAAAAGGAACTATCTACGATCAGTAACATATTTATAGTGCTGGGTAGCAACTTGTCTGCGGTTAATACTTTTTCCCAATTTTACCCCCTTTTCACTAACCTGGTACCGCCTATGGCAAAAAAAAATATGATTTATAACTGTTTTTCTAATGTCTCAATCACATACCATTTCATTTATTTTTAAAAAAAACATCAAAAAATGGTTTTATTACGCATTTACTTCACCCTAATATTGAGTGACCTGCACCCGCCTATGATTTTTGAATTTTCAAACGTCACCTTCATATATAAATTTCCAATTCAATCTCTATCGATTCCTATTAGTTGTGTTAAAATCGGTCGATAAACATGAAAGGTATGTTGGATCAAAAATACCACTAACATTTGTAGTTTTTGCCCCCCTGTTGCCCCCCTATCACAAATTTATATTTGTGTATTATTTATAAATGTAGATCGTGTTGAGGGGAACCAAACACCGTTTCAATTGTAAAAATCGGACGGTTAGATCTCGAGATCTCCGGGGGGCGGAATCCCCCCCCCCCCTGTTACAAATAGGGGTAGCCAGGAGCCTGTTACAAATAGGGGTAGCCAGGAGCCTGTTACAAATAGGGTTAATCGACAATCTTTATAACTCCTTAAATCGGCTTTTCCTTACATTACTACACCCCCCCCCCCCCACCCCCCCCCCCCCCCTCCTAGGTGCTTGTCTAATGAAGTTTGTTTTTAGCATCATAGTAACCCATATATTCGGGAGTTTCTTGAACAAAGTCCTAAACTCGGAAAATTTGACCTTCGATGACTTGTTCTTGTTGACCTTCTTTGTTTAACCTCCGATGTTTTGTTTTATTGGATATGTCTTTCTTCTTTATATGGCATTTGTGCCACATCGGAAACATGTTGGGAAGATTTTAACCAGCGCCCGGGTGGGGCTCTGAGACAACTTCGACCTGGTGGGGGGGTCAAAACGAACCCCTACTAGCTCGAAAACTAAAAGGGATAGAAAGACGTGGAAAACCCATTCGAAAGCTCACGTTCGAAAACAAAACCATGCATAGTCGATTCGGCCATTTTTTGCTCAGGTCATTATTGAGGTCACCAGAGGTCATCGGAGGTCAAATTTTCCGAGATTAGGACTTTGTTCAAGAAACTCCCGAATATCTCGGTTACTATGCTGCTAAGAACAAACGAGAAAAAGAAACAATCGAAAGCTCTTGAAAAATGTAAGCGCTAAGGGGTCTTCAAATTTTACCTCAGGGCAATAGCAAAAACATGTATCAAATACGTGTATGGACATACATAATATATACATATAAATACCTCACTGGAATATTGTTGCTTCCGTTCGACTTCAGTTAGCCAAAGCAACTGTCCGACGGAAAATGCCTTTTTTACATTTTCTTCATGGCACAATGCCGTGTGCACATTGTAGTCAACTGTACACTAGCTTACTTCCGTGCGTGGCAATGGTTAGGTACGCATTATGTGATAGTGCGTTATAATATTTTAGGACTAAAGCTATCTTCACGTTGACTGCAGGCAATTATGTCTGTTTCCGTTTTCCAGTCAATTAAAGTGTCGGGCAGTTAACAGCCAGAAGTAAAAGCATCACAAATCAGCGTCAATATTTTGTTGTGGCTGCTGGAGCGGGAGTTATTTTGTTGTGGCTGCTGGAGCGGGAGTTATTTTGTTGTGGCTGCTGGAGCGGGAGTTATTTTGTTGTGGCTGCTGGAGCGGGAGTTATTTTGTTGTGGCTGCTGGAGCGGGAGTTATTTTGTTGTGGCTGCTGGAGCGGGAGTTATTGTGTTGTGGCTGCTGGAGCGGGAGTTATTTTGTTGTGGCTGCTGGAGCGGGAGTTATTTTGTTGTGGCTGCTGGAGCGGGAGTTATTTTGTTGTGGCTGCTGGAGCGGGAGTAAGGGATAATACAAGGAGTTTCAATCTGGGCACCCACAATAATGTGTATAAAACCACACCCCTGCTGTGGCACATCCACCATTTTGTTCCGTGTTCGATCGAACCGCTGGGTGGTTGTTGTCGCCTGGACGTCATCGAAGTTTGCCATCACGTTCACAGCCCTGCTGTCGTTCCAGCGGCCCGTCAGGATGTATTGTGTCGTGTGCAATCAATAGTCGAAAGATGCTCGTGTCTGCAGTGCCTTTAATGGTATGGTGGGACATTTTTCGAGTCGGTTCTCTCACACCGTGCCTGTTGCCCGCAAACCGCTGTTTCTGAGTTAAGATAGGAGCGCCCAGGAAGTCAACAAGTTGTCGAAGTAGTTACACATCGCGGCTGATGGGATCTGCCACAACACTGTCATGTCGCTCACGACTCCGGTGCCCATTAAAGGCTTCTCTTGAAGGTGCCGGCGCGGCTCTTTTCCACAGTATAAATCAAATTTATGGCAGTCGCCATCTTCCAAACACACAGAGCCCACAACGTGTACACAAATCGTATGGGTTTACCGCGAACGGACTGTTTGAGTCTGTGGCATCCAAAGTACCGCACCATCATATCATCCACTGCCATACAAAGTACCGCACCATCATCTTATCCACTGCGATCCAAAGTACCGCACCATCATCTCATCCACTGCGATACAAAGTACCGCACCATCATCTTATCCGCTGCGATCCAAAGTACCGCACCATCATCTCATCCACTGCGATACAAAGTACCGCACCATCATCTTATCCGCTGCGATCCAAAGTACCGCACCATCATCTCATCTACTGCGATCCAAAGTACCGCACCATCATCTCATCCACTGCGATCCAAAGTACCGCACCATCATCTCATCCACTGCGATACAAAGTACCACACCATCATCTCATCCACTGCGATACAAAGTACCGCACCATCATCTCATCCACTCCGATCCAAAGTACCGCACCATCATCTCATCCACTGCCATACAAAGTACCGCACCATCATCTCATCCACTGCGATCCAAAGTACCGCACCATCATCTCATCCACTGCGATCCAAAGTACCGCACCATCATCTCATCCACTGTGATCCAAAGTACCGCACCATCATCTCATCCACTGCGATCCAAAGTACCGCACCATCATCTCATCCACTGCCATACAAAGTACCGCACCATCATCTTATCCACTGCGATCCAAAGTACCGCACCATCATCTCATCCACTGCCATCCAAAGTACCGCACCATCATCTCATCCACTGCCATACAAAGTACCGCACCATCATCTCATCCACTGCCATACAAAGTACCGCACCATCATCTCATCCACTGCGATCCAAAGTACCGCACCATCATCTCATCCACTGCGATACAAAGTACCGCACCATCATCTTATCCGCTGCGATCCAAAGTACCGCACCATCATCTCATCTACTGCGATCCAAAGTACCGCACCATCATCTCATCCACTGCCATACAAAGTACCGCACCATCATCTTATCCACTGCGATCCAAAGTACCGCACCATCATCTCATCCACTGCGATACAAAGTACCGCACCATCATCTTATCCGCTGCGATCCAAAGTACCGCACCATCATCTCATCTACTGCGATCCAAAGTACCGCACCATCATCTCATCCACTGCCATACAAAGTACCGCACCATCATCTTATCCACTGCGATCCAAAGTACCGCACCATCATCTCATCCACTGCGATCCAAAGTACCGCACCATCATCTCATCCACTGCGATACAAAGTACCGCACCATCATCTCATCCACTGCCATACAAAGTACCGCACCATCATCTTATCCGCTGCGATCCAAAGTACCGCACCATCATCTCATCCACTGCGATCCAAAGTACCGCACCATCATCTCATCCACTGCGATCCAAAGTACCGCACCATCATCTTATCCGCTGCGATACAAAGTACCGCACCATCATCTCATCCACTGCCATACAAAGTACCGCACTATCATCTTATCCACTGCGATCCAAAGTACCGCACCATCATCTCATCCACTGCGATACAAAGTACCGCACCATCATCTTATCCGCTGCGATCCAAAGTACCGCACCATCATCTCATCCACTGCGATCCAAAGTACCGCACCATCATCTCATCCACTGCCATACAAAGTACCGCACCATCATCTTATCCACTGCGATCCAAAGTACCGCACCATCATCTCATCCACTGCGATACAAAGTACCGCACCATCATCTCATCCACTGCCATACAAAGTACCGCACCATCATCTTATCCACTGCGATCCAAAGTACCGCACCATCATCTCATCCACTGCGATCCAAAGTACCGCACCATCATCTCATCCACTGCCATACAAAGTACCGCACTATCATCTTATCCACTGCGATCCAAAGTACCGCACCATCATCTCATCCACTGCGATACAAAGTACCGCACCATCATCTCATCCACTGCCATACAAAGTACCGCACCATCATCTCATCCACTGCCATACAAAGTACCGCACCATCATCTTATCCACTGCGATCCAAAGTACCGCACCATCATCTCATCCACTGCGATACAAAGTACCGCACCATCATCTTATCCGCTGCGATCCAAAGTACCGCACCATCATCTCATCTACTGCGATCCAAAGTACCGCACCATCATCTCATCCACTGCGATCCAAAGTACCGCACCATCATCTCATCCACTGCGATCCAAAGTACCGCACCATCATCTCATCCACTGCGATCCAAAGTACCGCACCATCATCTCATCCACTGCGATCCAAAGTACCGCACCATCATCTCATCAACTGTGATACAAAGTACCGCACCATCATCTCATCCACTCCGATCCAAAGTACCTCACCATCATCTCATCCACTGCGATCCAAAGTACCTCACCATCGTCTCATCACTGCGATCCAAAGTACCGCACCATCATCTCATCCGCTACCATCCAAAGTACCGCACCATCATCTCATCCGCTACCATCCAAAGTACCGCACCATCATCTCATCCGCTACCATCCAAAGTACCGCACCATCATCTCATCTACCGCGATCCAAAGTACCGCACCATCATCTTATCCGCTGCGATCCAAAGTACCGCACCATCATCTCATCCGCTACCATCCAAAGTACCGCACCATCATCTCATCCACTGCGATACAAAGTACCGCACCATCATCGTATCCGCTGCGATCCAAAGTACTGCACCATCATCTCATCCACTGTGATCCAAAGTACCGCACCATCATCTCATCCACTGCGATCCAAAGTACCGCACCATGATCTCATCCACTGTCATACAAAGTACCGTACCATCATCTCATCCACTGCGATCCAAAGTACCGCACCATCATCTCATCCACTGCGATCCAAAGTACCGCACCATCATCTCATCCACTTTGATACAAAGTACCGCACCATCATCTTATCCGCTGCGATCCAAAGTACCGCACCATCATCTCATCCACTTTGATACAAAGTACCGCACCATCATCTTATCCGCTGCGATCCAAAGTACCGCACCATCATCTCATCCGCTACCATCCAAAGTACCGCACCATCATCTCATCCACTGTCATACAAAGTACCGCACCATCATCTCATCCACTGTCATACAAAGTACCGCACCATCATCTCATCCACTGTCATACAAAGTACCGCACCATCATCTCATCCACTGTCATACAAAGTACCGCACCATCATCTCATCCACTGCGATCCAAAGTACCGCACCATCATCTCATCCACTGCGATCCAAAGTACCGCACCATCATCTCATCCACTGCGATCCAAAGTACCACACCATCATCTCATCCACTGCGATCCAAAGTACCGCACCATCATCTCATCCACTGCCATACAAAGTACCGCACCATCATCTCATCCACTGTGATCCAAAGTACCGTACCATCATCTTATCTGCTGCGATCCAAAGTACCGCACCATCATCTCATCCACTGCGATCCAAAGTACCGCACCATCATCTCATCCACTGCCATACAAAGTACCGCACCATCATCTCATCCACTGTGATCCAAAGTACCGCACCATCATCTCATCCACTCCGATCCAAAGTACCGCACCATCATCTCATCCACTGCGATACAAAGTACCGCACCATCATCTTATCCGCTGCGATCCAAAGTACCGCACCATCATCTCATCCACTCCGATCCAAAGTACCGCACAATCATCTCATCCACTGCGATCCAAAGTACCGCACCATCATCTCATCCACTACCATACAAAGTACCGCACCATCATCTCATCCACTGCGATCCAAAGTACTGCACCATCATCTCATCCGCTACCATCCAAAGTACCGCACCATCATCTCATCCACTGCGATCCAAAGTACCGCACCATCATCTCATCCACTGCGATCCAAAGTACCGCACCATCATCTCATCCACTTTGATACAAAGTACCGCACCATCATCTCATCCGCTACCATCCAAAGTACCGCACCATCATCTCATCCACTGCGATCCAAAGTACCGCACCATCATCTCATCCACTGCCATACAAAGTACCGCACCATCATCTCATCCACTGCGATCCAAAGTACCGCACCATCATCTTATCCGCTGCGATCCAAAGTACCGCACCATCATCTCATCCACTGCGATCCAAAGTACCGCACCATCATCTCATCCACTGCGATTCAAAGTACCGCACCATCATCTCATCCACTGCGATCCAAAGTACCGCACCATCATATCATCCACTGCGATCCAAAGTACCGCACCATCATCTCATCCACTCCGATCCAAAGTACCGCACCATCATCTCATCCACTGCCATACAAAGTACCGCACCATCATCTCATCCACTGTGATCCAAAGTACCGCACCATCATCTCATCCACTGCGATACAAAGTACCGCACCATCATCTCATCCACTGCGATACAAAGTACCGCACCATCATCTCATCTACTTTGATCCAAAGTACCGCACCATCATCTCATCCACTGCGATCCAAAGTACCGCACCATCATCTCATCCACTGCGATCCAAAGTACCGCACCATCATCTCATCCACTGTGATCCAAAGTACCGTACCATAATCTCATCCACTCCGATCCAAAGTACCGCACCATCATCTCATCCACTGCGATCCAAAGTACCGCACCATCATCTCATCTACTTTGATCCAAAGTGCCGCACCATCATCTCATCCACTGCGATACAAAGTACCACACCATCATCTTATCCGCTGCGATCCAAAGTGACGCACCATCATCTCATCCACTGTGATACAAAGTGCCGCACCATCATCTCATCCCCTACCATCCAAAGTACCGCACCATAATCTCATCCACTGCGATCCAAAGTACCGCACCATCATCTCATCCACTGCGATCCAAAGTACCGCACCATCATCTCATCCACTTTGATACAAAGTACCGCACCATCATCTCATCCGCTACCATCCAAAGTACCGCACCATCATCTCATCCACTGCGATCCAAAGTACCGCACCATCATCTCATCCACTGCCATACAAAGTACCGCACCATCATCTCATCCACTGCGATCCAAAGTACCGCACCATCATCTTATCCGCTGCGATCCAAAGTACCGCACCATCATCTCATCCACTGCGATCCAAAGTACCGCACCATCATCTCATCCACTGCGATTCAAAGTACCGCACCATCATCTCATCCACTGCGATCCAAAGTACCGCACCATCATATCATCCACTGCGATCCAAAGTACCGCACCATCATCTCATCCACTCCGATCCAAAGTACCGCACCATCATCTCATCCACTGCCATACAAAGTACCGCACCATCATCTCATCCACTGTGATCCAAAGTACCGCACCATCATCTCATCCACTGCGATACAAAGTACCGCACCATCATCTCATCCACTGCGATACAAAGTACCGCACCATCATCTCATCTACTTTGATCCAAAGTACCGCACCATCATCTCATCCACTGCGATCCAAAGTACCGCACCATCATCTCATCCACTGCGATCCAAAGTACCGCACCATCATCTCATCCACTGTGATCCAAAGTACCGTACCATAATCTCATCCACTCCGATCCAAAGTACCGCACCATCATCTCATCCACTGCGATCCAAAGTACCGCACCATCATCTCATCTACTTTGATCCAAAGTACCGCACCATCATCTCATCCACTGCGATCCAAAGTACCGCACCATCATCTCATCCACTGCGATACAAAGTACCGCACCATCATCTCATCTACTTTGATCCAAAGTACCGCACCATCATCTCATCCACTGCGATCCAAAGTACCGTACCATCATCTCATCCACTCCGATCCAAAGTACCGCACCATCATCTCATCTACTTTGATCCAAAGTACCGCACCATCATCTCATCCACTCCGATCCAAAGTACCGCACCATCATCTCATCCACTGCGATCCAAAGTACCGCACCATCATCTCATCCACTGCGATCCAAAGTACCGCACCATCATCTCATCCACTGCGATCCAAAGTATTGCACCATCATCTCATCCACTGTGATCCAAAGTACCGCGCCATCATCTCATCCACTGCGATCCAAAGTACCGCACCATCATCTCATCCGCTACCATCCAAAGTACCGCACCATCATCTCATCCACTGCGATCCAAAGTACCGCACCATCATCTTATTCGCTACCATCCAAAGTACCGTACCATCATCTCATCCACTCCGATCCAAAGTACCGCACCATCATCTCATCCACTGCGATCCAAAGTACCGCACCATCATCTTATCCGCTACCATCCAAAGTACCGCACCATCATCTCATCCACTGCGATCCAAAGTACCGCACCATCATCTTATCCGCTACCATCCAAAGTACCGCACCATCATCTCATCCACTGCGATCCAAAGTACCGCACCATCATCTTATCCGCTACCATCCAAAGTACCGTACCATCATCTCATCCACTCCGATCCAAAGTACCGCACCATCATCTCATCCACTGCGAGACTTTTTTGAAATATTCCGAACTTGCGGAACGACTCATTCAGCATTTCATTCCACCTATGTTTTTGCTTGCAGATAAAGCCAAGTATGCTTGCACCCATAACTGTATATATATTATATAGACTTTGTGATCGGCGTAGCTGTCATGTGCTGTACAATGTTGGGCATGGGAGTAAACGTAGTGATTGGTCGCAGAGTAATTGTGTGGTGCTCACTGCTCTCTGTAGTGATTGGTTGCAGTGGAATTGTGTGTTGCTCTCTGCTCTCGGTAGTGATTGATCGCAATGTAATTGTGTGGTGCTCACTGCTCTCGGTAGTGATTGAGCGCAGTGTAATTGTGTGGTGCTCACTGCTCTCGGTAGTGATTGGTCGCAGTGTAATTGTGTGGTGCTCACTAGAGATGCAAAAAATATAAATTTTTGGTCATGGCTTCGGTCACGGCGGCTGACCTAGTTCAGAGGTCACGGCGTGCTAGCAGCCAGTTCAATTTGAGTCTCAGCTTGGTCACGGCATGATCAATTTTCACAATTTCAACATATGAAATAGTTATGTAATTTTTATCCTAGAACATTTAGATTTGAGAACATTGCTAGAACAGCAACAGGACAAGACTGCCAATATCTTGAGGTAGGATGGATGTAGGAAAATCAATAAGCTTAAATGAAATGCATAGTTAGTGTTACCTAATACCTACTACCTAGTACCTACAAGATTCATAAACAAGCCACTGAAAGAATGTCAAAGTATCAAAGTAATCAACCATAACATCAAGCATCAACAATGGCATTTTAAGCACTAGGAAATGGACAAAACAAGTTCTTAAAGTCAGATTCTAGCTGATGTTAATGACAAGCCATCACGCTGCACAGAAGATATTTACCCAATTTGCCGGAACAACCTTTTGAAATACAGGTATAGGCATATACAAACTGCAAATCCATCTCACTTGCAGGCCATCAAAGCTAAGTCTAAGAGCAGACAAGGATAACAATGCAATTTAAATAGTAATGTCACGCATGGATTCTGGCATGTAAGTTACCAGTGAGCCACAGCTATACCAGCATAAATTCGTGTCATCTCACCTGATTGAAGCCAACCACATATTAGAATAACGAAATCGCTCACCCCAAAATAGTAAGTATGTCACATTAAGGCCAACTTGACCATTAACTCCGAGAATCAGTGGTACAGAATATGACCTTGGCAATGAGTAGATTGTTGTTGTTGCTGGATTAGGGCGCGTAGGCCAAACGCGCCACACATATCGGCAGCTGTGGCGCGCCATCGTCAACTACGGCGCGCTTTTATTTTTATTTCGACGTCAAAAGGTAAATTTTGTATTATTCGTCAGCTGTTTGCACCATGGGGTAATAGAACAACGGGTAAAACGTGGGGTAAAACAGTAAGGAATGTAACGCCCACATGAATTAGACAATATATAATTGTTCTGGCAGTTGTTTTGTCTATTATAAATTAAAGGTATTGTTTGCTATCAATAACTTGTATTTCCATAGATTATAATTCCAGCAAATATACGAAGTAGTAGTCGAAGTAGTGTATATTTCAGTACCTGTAGTAGCATTTGGAAGCGGTCAGCGGTCGTTCCGACATTGGTTAACGCCCAAGGCCATTTAACCCCTTTTCGCCAGGAATATCGAAAAATGGTAAAAAGAAACGTTGTAGCCAAGGCTTATAGCTATCTGGTCCAGACTCCAGAAGTCGGATTTCACATATCTTCCATAGGTTATGAGCCAGCCTCGTCTGAAAATCATCGATTTAACATGGGAACGCTATGGTGTAGTAGGTTTTTAACGCCCGAGTGCTGCCAACCAAGGGGTTTTAACTTTGCACAGCGCCATTTGTGACGCATCAGAGACGTGAAATATAATTGGTAAATTATTTGTGCTAGGAGAAATTATTACATAGCAATAATCCTTAGCTTGGCTTGGGGTATTTGAAATTTGGATGAATTTGATTAGACCGAGCCTGTAGCCATTAATAAGCCCCATGTCTTGATTTACTTGAATCATCATCTGAGGCATATATTGAGGCTACTGGAAATTTGGAATCCTGTTTCCATTTAGTGATCCATTAACATGTAAAATGTCAGTGTGCAAGTTGGTTGTGTTGTGAGTTGTCTGTGAGATTTAAGAGGAAGGTGTCTCCGGAACACTTGCTCTGCTTAGGTAATAGGTACCTAAGTAGTAGTAGTAGGTATTTTTAGTGAAGTAAGTAAGCTTAGTGGCTTGGTGTTTGTTTTCTTCCATAACTTTTTCTTGTTGGTGTCTTGAAGCTACCAACAAAAAAGTGTATATGTAGCGAGCCACATTTTGAAATTACACCCAAAACAAACAAAGTGGTGTACAAATATAAGTAAAAGAAGAGAAACTTTGCAAAAGCTATATATTTCCAAATTGAACATGGAAAGAACGGTGGCCGTGGGGACAACAGAACCTTCTGACAGCGCAGACGCCGGCTGAGGCCACCCATGCAGACGACAAACACCCTCGTCAAAAGCCGGACACCGGCGGGGTGTCGTTGTTAGGGGCACACCCGGCCCATGAAACGACGCTGTTATCACGACCCAGCGACACCATTACACGTGAGCGCCGGCCAGCGGGCCGCGTCACGTACGGCGTTCGGCAGAAGCCTCTACGCAGGATCTGACCTAAATCACGTCAGCGGGCGCCGGTCAAAGGCCGCCGCAGGCGCCCACCGGGGCCGCAGCAGCCAGTTCCGGCGGCTGCAGCCGCCCTACGGCAGCTGCAGCTACGCTGGATGGTCAGAAGGACCAATGAGGAGGCAGAAAGCAATGGCCCGGGGCGGCGGAGTCGGCTTCCGGCCGCCGCAGGCATCCACGGGCCGCGGCAGCTGGGTCAGGCGGGAGAGACGAGAGACAGAGTTCGGCAGTGAGCAGGGACGGAAGCAGGCTGGGGTCGCGGCTCCTCGCCGCGAGCCTCAGACTCAGAGGAGACGGAAGACGGGAGTGAGCGGTGGCGGAGGGAGGAGAGAGATTCAGGGCTGGAGACGGAGTTGGGGAGTGAGCAGGGACGGAGGCTGGCTGGGGCCGCGGCTCCTCGCCGCGAGCCTCAGTCTCAGAGGAAGATTTGCTGTTTGTTTTCTTTGCCAAATTCGTACGGGTGACAAGAAGCCGCGTCAAGTACCATCACCACAAGTCAGGTTGGAAAGGCAGACCCAAGATAGTTATGTCGGTGATGGCCTTCAAGATTTGCTGATGTTTTAGTTCTGTAAATTCATACTGGAGACTGGAAAAAGAACGTGCATCATCAAGTACGGTCGGAAAGTCTGCAAAATCCTTATACCCTCCTTTATATCCCATGCTCAGTTAATTTGTTTGTGCATCTGAACACCATCAACATTTAATTTGCACAGTGTTTCGGCCTTTTTGTTCTTCTGCTTCGTTTTGTTCCTCTCTTTTAACTCCCCTGCCATTTGGGCATTTGTTTGGTCATATAGTCACGATATTCTTAATTATGCCTACGCGAGTACCTGTATGGTTGAAAAATTAGCATGTATTGTTTGCCTGACTAGTTATAACTTCTAACGTAAATCAAAATTATGATATGGTATGGACATTTATGTTTGCGTGTCTTATAACTCATGTCATCTTTGTAATGCAACCAATTATCGAGGTTGTGCCAATGCTGGTGGTGGTTGCCGATGGGATTTAATTGACTGATTGACTGTTCGAACTGATATGACTGATGTGACTGACTGAATTTCGCTGACTCTATTCGAACTGCTGCCTATAAGACGAATTATATTGTGTTCACGAGACAAATAACTTAAACTATCGGTGCACCACTTTCTGTAAATATAGCCTTGTGTGTATTACCTAGTACTCTAATTCGGAATGTGACTGAAAGAGGGATTGAGAAAGGAATATCAATGGGCGATTGATGGAGCGCTAGCTTGAGGGAATTAACGTAATATAATGAGTAATATTAACGTACTAATATCTATGTAGGGACAAGCCATGATGTGACTTCAATGCTTACAAGGCAGGGTAATGCAATATTTTTGCGGCTCAATGTGATTAAATACTCAATTCAAGGTTCCGAGGTTTAATGTTTGTTTTGGTGAGCAATGAATACTGATATATTGAAGGTGTCTGGTAAAACCCGAGTGATGTGATAATTTATGTGAAATACCTGTACTGAAAATTTGCAGGAATGGCTAACCCGATTGCCAGCAGACAGGGTAACCGATGATTTTTTCTTAACCTTGCCATTCGAATATCCGGTTCGATTGGTAACTTGGTCTGATTGGTGAAATTTCCAAATCCGGCTAAATGTTTAAACTTCACTGTGTTTTAAATTGATATTTAATCTGTAAGCCTTTTTACGTAGCCTTTGATGTCAGGATCGGTTGATGACAGGGTCATCATTTCAACGTTTCGGCTGATACAAACCGATCATTTCTGGATTGTGTCGTGAGGATTTTGATAAACAAGTCTTATTGACGAATTGTCGAATATGTGCTAATATTGTTTCCACACAGCCCTAAGCCGCCAAGAATTACAGGACTATTAATTTCATTTTATTCACCAACGTTATTTTCATTGCCGGAAAATTTATCTGATTTATCTGATCATTTATCTGATATGTTGCACTGTCAAACATGTATTAAGTTCAAAGCTAACTGAGTAAAGTAAATATTTCCCAAGGAAAAGGAAATTGAGGAAGGTTGTGTTGGAATGTTTACGATTCTCGCAGTTAACTGTCTCCTTAACAAGCGCGAAATTATGGGATGGTTGTTTGCTCAATGAAAAGATATGGCGGTATGATACAAATCACGGTCATGTACAATTTCGTCCCTGTTCATCTCGCTGTTAAAAATTAACGCCAGAATAAAATCGCTGACATGAAAATTCGCACAAGTATTCACACGGTCAGCGTCACCGATCACCGCTACCGGCCGCTCGGACACTGACCCCACGCGCCCCATCCCAAAACACATGACGTCATTAACGAGAGGCCGGGCCGACGCTAGCCTAACGAGGGAAAACCGTGGATTTCGCTCAGGTGGGACAGTTGTTGTACATACAGAAAAGTACTGATTACCAAGTACCAGGTGTCCGTACCGAGTACCGAGTACTGAGTGCCGAGTACCGAGCACCGAGCACCGAGTACCAAGTGCCGAGTACCTAGTACCACGTGCGAGTACCGAGTACCGAGTACTGAGTACCGAGTACCAAGTACCGAGTACCGTGTACCGTGTACCGTGTACCGTGTACCGAGTACCGAGTTCCGTGTACCGTGTACCGAGTACCGAGTACCGAGTACTGAGTACCGAGTACTGAGTACCGAGTACTGAGTGCCGAGTACTGAGTACCGAGTACTGAGTAATGAGTACCGAGTACCGAGTACCGAGTACCGAGTACCGAGTACCGAGTACCGAGTACCGAGTACCGAGTACCGAGTACCGAGTGCCGAGTACCGAGTACCGAGTACCGAACCGAGTCCCGAGTACCGAGTACCGAGTACCGAGTACCGAGTACCGAGTACCGAGTACCGAGTACCGAGTACCGAGTACCGAGTACCGAGTACCGAGTACCGAGTACCGAGTACCGAGTACCGAGTACCGAGTACCGAGAACCGAGTACCGAGTACCGAGAGTCGAGTACAGAGCACCGAGTACCAAGTACCGAGTACCACGTGCGAGTACCGAGTACA
>JAXIVJ010008829.1:0-7500 GCA_036785665.1 Chirona hameri | reverse complement strand
CTTAATATGCCTGCCGACACGGTCTGCTGCACTGACGGGTGATGGGGTAAAAGGGGTGGAGGTGAATGGGAATTCAACTAAGAGGAGATCATTTTAACCAGAGATAGCAAAGTTCCCAGATGTATAGACCGGTTTCGGTGGGAATATTTAGTTCGGAAGGAGAAAATTTTGTTTCAGGATAATGGGAGTTAGATGATGATGAGAATTGTTTTTGCAAGAGGGTCCATTCCGCGATGCCAAGAAGTGAGCTGGATCGCGCGCAGTAAGTCGCGAAATACTGGTGGGCACTCGAAAGAGTCCGGT
Organism: Chirona hameri; assembly: GCA_036785665.1. Lineage (NCBI taxonomy): Eukaryota > Metazoa > Arthropoda > Thecostraca > Balanomorpha > Balanidae > Chirona > Chirona hameri. The sequence continues at coordinate 7,197 of JAXIVJ010008829.1, read as the reverse complement.
AACGCCAGGTGCTGGGAAACCAGGAGGGTCAGAATGGTCATCCGCCTCAGGTAAATGCCGTAGGAGGAGTCAGGGTGCTGATGTGGCTATGTGTGCGGGCCGGAATGGCCATCCGCCTCAGATAAATGCCGTAGGAGTCAGGGTGCTGAGGTGGCGTGGATTGGCGATTGGAGCACCACGGAAACCGCAGTAAGTCGTGGATCCCAGCAGCAGTGTGCGGCAGGAATGGACCCAGACAGAAAAGCATGTGTGGGATTATTAATATTTGCATTTGGTGGATTTAATAGTTAGAGTGGGAAGTTATCCATAGCGAAGAGCTGAGTACATCGGAGACGAAAATCGCTCAATGAACCAGCTGTTACCCTGGTGCGTTCCCGGTGTAACACTACGCACCACTAGTGGGAATAGGAAAAGAGGGAGGGATCAGGAAGACCAGCCTGACAGTTTACTGCAACGAATGAAAGAGATTGATGATTGAGTGAATGTCTGGGGAGAGTCTGAGTGAAAGGATGCATGAATGTGTTAGTTCCAGTGGGAGTTCGTCCTCAGCGTAGCGTTGCACTGGGTATGCAGAACAGGCATGGAACCGATCACAGAACTCACGGTGTGATGGTCTGAGAGACAAACCGTTGGTGAAATTATGTAAGTAGGAGCCAGAGGCCATTGGTGCCTGCTCCCGAACAAGGAAATCCCGACCTTATTCCACCGGACCAATTCCCGATTAACCCGCTAAATTTCATCCCCCACCCTAACCGTGCAGCGACCTATGTGCTCGCCGATGATTGACCTGCCTCCAAAATAAAAATGTATGTTACGGGTCTAGTTCGATTCTGCATTTGCAACCACAAAATTTAGTAATATCTCGAAAACACGGGGATATAATATTCCGAAAATGCCATATTTCTATTTCTGATCTCAAGAAAACCCCGTGCGCAAAATTTTCATAATGTTGCAAATTGTTGACAATTGTTGCAAGCAGCTCTAATTGTTGCAGATTAATCCAGAGCCTCAAAATTTATGTCATTCCATTCAGCGGCTCAAAATTAACCAGAAAATGAGTTTACAATTTTTTATCTCTCGAAAAATGTTGCAATGTTGCACGAAATGCATACCCATGCCATGCAGAAGAGAAAACCCGTTACATATAGATGATACAAAGCCACTGGCTTTGTGTTACCTATAAATTAGTGTGATGTTTAAGTTGGTTACTTTATGGAAACCTAGTGCTACGAGTGTCGTCTATCCTATACCCAAGTTAAGCGACCAACATGAAAAAAGTTTATAGGTGATACAAAGTATCAATCTTTAGTCAGTCAGTCAATCTTTAGTGTTGACTGACATAGGTGACTGAGAAATAGAATGCAAACCAAATGAACAGCTGCAACAATTGCTTCAATCAAAATGTTTGGACTTTGGAACATGCGCCTGATTTTGTCTTTAGTATGATAAGGTCACGGCTTTATCTCATTTTACCTGACTTAGTCCCGGCTTAGTACCGCTGTGAAACTGATTTAGTCACAGCGCCGTGACGCCGGGGACCAGTTTTCTGCACCTCTAGTGTTCACTGCTCTCGGTAGTGATTGATCGCAGTGTAATTGTGTGGTGCTCAGTGCTCTCGGTAGTGATTGGTCGCAGTATAATTGTGTGGTGCTCTCTGCTCTCGGTAGTGATTGATCGCAGTGCAATTGTGTGGTGCTCACTGCTCTCGGTAGTGATTGGTCGCAGTGTAATTGTGTGGTGCTCTCTGCTCTCGGTAGTGATTGATCGCAGTATAATTATGTGGTGCTCACTGCTCTAGGTAGTGATTGATCGCAGTGTAATTGTATGCTGCTCTCTGCTCTCGGTAGTGATTGATCGCAGTATAATTATGTGGTGCTCACTGCTCTAGGTAGTGATTGATCGCAGTGTAATTGGGTGGTGCTCACTGCTCTAGGTAGTGATTGATCGCAGTGTAATTGTGTGGTGCTCTCTGCTCTCGGTAGTGATTGATCGCAGTATAATTATGTGGTGCTCACTGCTCTAGGTAGTGATTGATCGCAGTGTAATTGTGTGGTGCTCTCTGCTCTCGGTAGTGATTAATCGCAGTGTAATTGTGTGGTGCTCACTGCTCTAGGTAGTGATTGATCGCAGTGTAATTGTGTGGTGCTCACTGCTCTCGGTAGTGATTGATCGCAGTGTAATTGTGTGGTGCTCACAGCTCACTGCTCTCGGTAGTGATTAATCGCAGTGTAATTGTGTGGTGCTCACTGCTCTAGGTAGTGATTGATCGCAGTGTAATTAGGTGGTGCTCACTGCTCTCGGTAGTGATTGATCGCAGTATAATTATGTGGTGCTCACTGCTCTAGGTAGTGATTGATCGCAGTGTAATTGTGTGGTGCTCTCTGCTCTCGGTAGTGATTAATCGCAGTGTAATTGTGTGGTGCTCACTGCTCTAGGTAGTGATTGATCGCAGTGTAATTGTGTGGTGCTCACTGCTCTCGGTAGTGATTGATCGCAGTGTAATTGTGTGGTGCTCACAGCTCACTGCTCTCGGTAGTGATTAATCGCAGTGTAATTGCGTGGTGCTCACTGCTCTAGGTAGTGATTGATCGCAGTGTAATTGTGTGGTGCTCACTGCTCTCGGTAGTGATTGATCGCAGTGTAATTGTGTGGTGCTTACTGCTCTCTGATCTCGGTAGTGATTAGTCGCAGTGTAATTGTGTGGTCCTCACTGCTCTCTACTCTCAGTAGTGATTGATCGCAGTGTATTTGTGTGGTGCTCACTGCTCTCGGTAGTGATTGATCGCAGTGTAATTGTGTGGTGCTCACTGCTCTCTGCTCTCAGTAGTGATTGGTCGCAGTGTAATGATGTGGTCCTCACTGCTCTCTACTCTCAGTAGTGATTGATCGCAGTGTAATTGTGTGGTGCTCACTGCTCACGGTTGAACAGCATAGTCAATAGCAGCCACAGAGGTCTATTTTTTCGGTAACTTGGTAGCGAGCGTTGGCGACAGATTGTTGTAAGTGAATCGACAAATGTTGGGCTTTGGGGAAGTTTATGCTGTTGTCGGAGGATCAGAACCCGGCCGAACCGAGCAAGAGAGTGGACCTTGTTCGTTACACTTGGTTGTATGCTTTGTGAGAACAAAAAACGGGAAAGTTTTCAGAATGCAAAACAAAATGATGACTTGGGGCGAGATTTGAAATTGGTAAACCTAAGGAAACTGGTCCCAAGAGCAAGAAAACAAATGATCACGCAACAAAAAATATGCTTCATGGATTTCACCCACAATACAACACATAAGGTATGCTTGCAAGCAAAAATATCAACGAGTGGTTTTCTGGATCGTACAGACTTAAGGGCATAAGTTAGTTAGCAGCCGCGTTTCTTTGCGGGCGAGCGATTTTTCGCTGCCGGTATGCGTATTTCGGTTTTCCGCATTCTAATTGTCACCGGCTAGCGTAAAACTGGACATTTAAGGCCGGTTCCCACTGGGCCCGCCACCCGTCAAAACGGATCCTTCGCCGTCAAACGGGCCCGTTGACGGCCGTTCAGTGACGGGTTCGGTGGAAACCGGGGAGTGACGGCGATTGACGGGGCGCAACAGCTGATCGCGACGGATCCGACGCCGTCGGAGCCCGTTTTTCAAAGTTGAACATTGTTCAACTTTTAGGCGGGAAAAGCTCCAGAAAAAAGCTCCATGAAAAGCATTACCATTAGCCCGTTCTTGGGCCATCAGTGCTCGAAATTCTCCCATTTCATCTCTGCACAGCAGTGGTTGGCGAACCCATGTTCTACGGCGCCGTCCTGGTTCTTCGTTCATCATTAACAACAGCAATAGCTCCTCCTCTTCATGTTGTTCAAGTTCGATATTCATCTGGGGTCTGGATTTGGGAAACGTGCAAATAAAAACACATAACTATACGCAGTCGGAACGCAGACGCAGAACAAAGACACAAACTTGGTCTTGGTGGTGTATGACCATATAGAGATCATTTAGATATATACATAGAGTTGTAATGCCTATGCTGAAGCACTTGATTTCGTTGCAATTCAGCGGGTCTATTCAAGGCCCTATAACAACAGGTTGGACGGAGTTTTATACCAAAATTATACCATGTTTTGCAATGACATTATGGTAACTTATCCATACAGTGGTAATTCCAGTCACCATGCCACTCAAATTGGGAATTATGACAGCAACAAAATATTTTGTGTTCACATTATCACTGTTTTTTAGTTATAAAGAAGAATAGATAATTTATAGTACAGGATTCTTAGTAGTAGGATATAATGTTCTTTCTCACGACTACTTTTGCCAGATTGTACAATTCTGGCGCGCCAGGGACAAATAACAATAACAATTTATATTCCCCGCTTTTCGCTTTTACCTATGGCTTGCTACATTCAATATACAAAGTTCCGATATATATATATATATATATATATATATATATATATATATATATATATATATATATATATATATATATGTATATATATATATATATATATATATATATATATATATATATATATATATATATATATATATATATATATATATATATATATATATATATATATATATATATATATATATATATATATATATATATATATATATATATATATATATATATATATATTATATATATATATATATATATATATATATATATATATATATATATATATATATATATATTATATATATATATATATATATATATATATATATATATATATATATATATATATATATATATATATATATATATATATATATATATATATATATATATATATATATATATATATATATATATATATATATATATATATATATATATTATATATATATATATATATATATATATATATATATATATATATATATATATATATATATATATATATATATATATATATATAATATATATATATATATATATATATATATATATATATATATATATATATATATATATATATATATAATATATATATATATATATATATATATATATATATATATATATATATATATATATATATATATATATATATATATATATATATATATATATATATATATATATATATATATATATATAATATATATATATATATATATATATATATATATATATATATATATATATATATATATATATATATATATATATATATATATATATATATATATATATATATATATATATATATATATATATATATATATATATATATATATATATATATATATATTTATATATATATATATATATATATATATATATATATATATATATATATATATATATTTATATATATATATATATATATATATATATATATATATATATATATATATATATATATATATATATATATATATATATATATATATATATATATATATATATATATATATATATATATATATATATATATATATATATATATATATTATATATATATATATATATATATATATATAATATATATATATATATATATATATATATATATATATATATATATATATATATATATTATATATATATATATATATATATATATATATATATATATATAATATATATATATATATATATATATATATATATATATATATATATATATATATATATATATATATATATATATATATATATATATATATATATATATATATATATATATATATATATATATATATATATATATATATAATATATATATATATATATATATATATATATATATATATATATATATATATATATATATATATATATATATATATATATATATATCTATATATATATATATATATATATATATATATATATATATATATATATATATATATATATATATATATATATATATATATATATATATATATATATATATATATATATATATATATATATATATATATATATATATATATATATATATATATATATATATATATATATATATATATATATATATATATAATATATATATATATATATTATATATATATATATATATATATATATATATATATATATATATATATATATATATATATATATATATATATATATATATATATATATATATATATATATATATATATATATATATATATATATATATATATATATATATATATATATATATATATATATATAATATATATATATATATATATATATATATATATATATATATATATATATATATATATATGTATATATATATATATATATATATATATATATATATATATATATATATATATATATATATATATATATATATATATAGTTCTTCACTTCATTTTGTATTTCCTGTGATGAATTTTGAGTAGAGCTTAGTAGTGACCAGTGACTTTCTTCCAATATACAGTGTGAAATATTGCGCAGCACGTGAAATGTCGTTGCTGATCTGCTGCAAAATGAATTGTTCTATTTGTATTTCACCGCCAGCTTAAAATAATAAAGCACAGCGCAAGAATTGTTAAATGCTGTCGTCGTCAGACACGTATGAAGTCTATGGATGTGGATTGAAATGGCCGAAAGTGGACGAACTTGTTGCCGAGCGAGACATGGTGATGGTACATCGTCTACTGTATGATAATAATGCACCGGTCTGTCTGAGAGATTTGCTGTCGTACCGCGAGAATGTGTCCGCCAGAGAAACCCGAGGTTCTGCATCGGGGCTGCTGCACATGCTTCGAGTCCGTACCGAGCACGCCCGTCGATCGTTCAGATTTCGGTCAACGGCCAAATGGAACGAGGCGCCGGGCGAAGTGCGAGACGCTGGAGCAGTGACGGTGTTTCGTACGTGGATGAGGGAGTGCCTGACAGCAGATCGCTAACTCTGCGAGAACCGACTGTCTTGTGCTTTTAACGCCTTTGTGTCGACAATTTTGTATGTGGATTTATTTGAATAGTGTAACTGTGATACAATGTAAAATGACACTTGTCATGAAAAGCCTTTTTTTGCGGATGACTACGAATAAACGATGATTGATACCCAAACACCTGTGGCAAAAACGGCGGCGCACAGGGCCGGCTGCACCGCTGTTCTTCCCTCGAAAACCTTTGTGGGTGGGGTTAATAAGTTTGTTGAGTTTTAAAAATCCGTAGCTGCCCCTCCAAGTAACGAGAGGCTAATAATATTAAAGTTCATATTCTGATGAAAATATACCGAAA